>JAGFZM010003389.1:2500-22464 GCA_017657215.1 Limnothrissa miodon
TCTGTCTCTCCCTTTTACCCCTTTTCAAACTCTCCTTCTCCTCCCCATCTCTCTCTCTCTCTCTCTTCATCTCTCCTCCCCCTTTCTGTCTGGGGGGGCGGTACTGTTTTCCCACTTCCCAGCTCTGGGGTGCCCGTCAGCAGCGGCAGTGGCAACTTGTCGGCGCGTGTGGCAAGTCGAACAGCAAGGCTCTCCAACCAAGCGAGCCGCGTGCCCTTCCATCCCCACCCTCCAACAGTCTCCATCCTCACACATCCCCTCCCTCCCTTCCACCCCTCCTGTTTCTCCATCACGGGTGCCGGTGTCGGGCGCAGAACAAAGCCGGCAGCCTGCTTGCCATGCTTCGCCCGTCGGCCGCGGCGTACCCCACGCTGTTACGCTGCCTCAGATGAAACGGCATGGCAAATGCACAGAGGCCCAGACCAGTCTGTATATCAGTCAGCCTGGAAAGCTAGGGTGTGAGAAGAAAGAGAGAATGATGGAGGTCTACAGTCCCATGTGAGACAAGACGTGTTTGGCTGGTTGAAAAGGATGGTCGTAATTACATTGCTTGCGCACGAGAGGGAGGTGGGGTGTAAATAAAAACTATTGTGCTGTTTTCCTGTTTGTAATGTCTGTTTTATTCTCTCTTTGTCTTTTCTCCCATGGGTCCCTCTCCAGCACCCCCGAATAACATCTCAGTGGTGGCAGAGAACACCCCAGCCCCCTTCAGCCGCTACCAGGCACAGAACTTCACGTTGGTATGCACTGCGAAGGGAGGCAAGCCTGCACCCACGGTGAGTCACGCACATACACACACACACACACACACATACATAGAGAGAGACACGCGTGAAAACCCCAGTGGTAGTAACCAATTCTCTGTAAAAATCTAAATTGCTATTCAATTATATGCTTTGGCACCTGTGACAAAGAGTTACATAATAGGCAGTTCCGTCTCTCTTTTCCTCCATTGCTTTCAAACAAAGCTGTTATTCAAGGGCCAAGCTGGGCAGGCTCACACGCACAAAGAGAGAGAGAAAGAGAAAAAGAAAGAAAGTACAGAGTGTGACAGAGAAGGGCCACCAGGACCACAGTGAAGTTTGAATGGCCCTCCGTCCGACTGTTCTCCATCATTAATCACGGCTAGCAGGTGGCCCCGGTAATGTATTTCTGAGCCGCATGGGGCACCGGTCTCTGGCAATTAAGGTCCCAGCATGCCAGAGCCACAAGGTGAAAATGATTTCCGTGGTCGCACCCAGCCTGGGGCCCCCACTCTACCTTACTCCGGTTGGTCAGCGGTGTCCGACTCGGGTGAATGGGCGGCATCTATCTCAGGTGAGGTTGGCTGAGGGTGGCAGTGGGGTTGTGGTAAGTTGGACTTAACTTGGTCAGAAAGCGGCAGCCACCAGTCCCAGGCTTTGTCATGCTTGCTGCCGGCCTTTACTTTCCAGAAACACTGAGCTAAAAGTCACTGGCTGTGCACTGTTACTATACTATACCCTGGTGCACTGTGTAAAAGCAAGTGACCGCACTCACAAGGGCTGTAAGCCTGAGTAACTATCAGAAAGTCATTGTGTGTGTGTGTGTGTGTGTGTGTGTGTGTGTGTGGGGTGTGCCGTATGTCGAAAAGGTTTTGGGGATGTTGTATGCATTATGTGCATTTCCATGTCTGTCACATAATGACTCATTGGCATTATTCAGCATAGTCATATCGTGAGGAGGATTTGCAAGTGAATGGCGCTGCAGGATATGATGGACCATTCTGCAGGGTCCAATGAAAATGGCAGATTTACACACTATGCAAAAGTGTGCAGACAATAGCAGCTAAACATTACTGCATTTACAAATGGACAGAATTACACCCCGACACGTATTCTAGAGAAATCCATGAATATACATCAGCGAAAGACCCACAGTAATCTGACGCAGCTCAATCATAAGGTTCTTTGGTGCTGTGCGGGGGCACACAGACAGACACAAACACACACACACACACACTGTTTATGTCACCAATCTAATGATATCAAACCCCCCCTATAATGAGAGCCAAGTTGAAGTAGATCCTCTCAAAGTCAGTTATTTTGGCAGAAGCTGTCAGTCAACCTCAAAAAGGAGTCAAAGCCTTTGAACTTCGATGTGGCCCACTCATGTGCCGGAGACAAGATTGCATCTCTCCCCCCCCCCCCCCCCCTCCATCTTCCATTTTGCCTATAATCCTGTGCCTCTTTAAAAGACCCTCATCAGAGAGACAATGTGGAATGGAAGACTAAAGGGTTTTGCGCCTTTTACATGTAGCATGTGAAATGAATGGGTGAATAACTAAGTAAGAGAGCCTCAGAAGTGTAAACCGCAGTGAAGGATGGATTGTGGATATGTGTGAAGGGGAAGAAGTGGATAGACCCAAATTATGAAAATGTGTGTGTGTGTGTGTGTGTGTGTGTGTGTGTGTGAGAGAGAGAGAGAGAGAGAGAGAGAGAGAGAGAGATGAGCAGTGAGAGCGCCAAGCTGAGGGAGACAGCTGTGTATGTGCTGTGATCAAATAAAGGAGGTTATGGTGGCTCATTTTTTCACACTCCTCTGTTTAAGGAGACTTAATAGGGGGCAAAAAATGAACGAGCATGAGTCTAATTATGGAGTCATACACTGTTCCTCCTCTTAAAACTGCTGACATGGCCTCTGTGCACTTCCAGAAGTGAACTGAGTTAGTTCCGGGAACACTTTGTCCACTTCAAACTTGTAATGCCTCCGTGGAGACCTGACCACAGCCGCCGGTGTCGCCTTGTGCTTCACAGCTCGCTCCAAACAGTGTAAACAAAAACTGACTGTGTTCTGTGGGAAAGATTGCTTTCCCCGGGGAGGTTCCTCTCCCTCGCCCCGCCGTTAAGAGCCAGCAATGGGCCTTTAATCATTCAAAGGGGTGTTACAGCTGCACCCTCCTCGCCCAGCAAACCTGGGAGCCTTGAATTAGATCAACATTAAACGTACACATGGTAAACAAACCCACCTTTCCCTCAAGTCCACAGGTAATTGTATCTGTGGTTGTAGATGCGGCATTTGTAGCTATTATCTATAACTCTGTTTGTTTTAAGCTGCATATTGGGCTACATTTCCTGAATTGGATCAGCAATGCTCTGGGGCTTGAATGACCAAGCAGGAAGTGTGTGTGTGTGTGTGTGTGTGTGTGTGTGTGTGTGTGTGTGTGGTTATGTGGTTACAACTACTCTGTGCGAGTGTGGAATATAAAATATGCCCTCCCTGAGCACACAAAGATAGCGTCTACCCTTTTTTGATGTCACCTAATGATAGTGAATGGATTCGCACCTCATCCCTCTAAGCTAAACGTGGGCTTCAAGGGCAGCCGCAGGGCCGGAAGACTGCAAACACGTTGCATCTTCCCACTAAATGATTCTGATTGAGCATTTGTCGATGTCATTGCCTTATGGCTAAATCCTAAATGTGTGAAATGTTTTCCTCACCGCTTTTCTTCTCTGGCTTTCGCCCTAGATCACAGACCTCTATTATCAGCCTCCCATTACTCAGCCAACTTCCTCTTAAGGCCTTGGCATGTCTTAGACGTGTAGAAGTGCCGTCTGAGTGAATGAGGCTCCTATAGGAGAATGCTATAGAATTCAGTGCTCTGGAAATAAAATGTTACATCAAAGGGTCTAAGTGTAAGTGTGTGTGTATGTGTGTGTGTGTGTGTGAAGGCTGATGCTATTTATAGACAGTTGGAGGTGAGTCTTGAAAACTGTATGAAGTCTCACCACAGAACGAGTGGAAAAACTTTGAGGCCTCCAAGTTCAAGATGTTATTTGTTGTTTTGTTGTTTTTGTTTGTTTGCTTGTTTTCCTAGGCAACACACAGGAAGTTCGACTGAGCTGTTGGGCTCATCCATTACATCTGAGCCATAACTGAGAGAAAAACGGACAGTGACAAGCGCTAATAAGCTAGATTAAGTCACGGCCACCCGCCTTGCGCTTCAGGTCACAGCACATCTCTATAGTGATGACTGCCTCATCACTTTCTGCCAGCAAATGAATTGTGACAATCTTCAGGTGTGGTGGCTAGGGTGTGTGTGCATGTGTGTGTCTGTGTGATGGGGAGGGTGAAAGGGAGTGTGGGCCATTGTTGCTCTCGTCCGCCTGAAATGAGCTTCTGCTGTTGAAAATGGGGTGACTGGCAGCCGTGCGGAGAGCAGGTGCTTTCATTAGTATCTATTCAAACTCGAAAGCCATTCTGTTCACTGTCACTTAATTCCATCGACGGAGGCGTAATTTATTTCGTTATTTATTTATTTCCACAGGGGGAGGCGGTGAGCAGAGGCAGAAAAAAGCTATAGTTCTCTATTCAGAGCAAAACCACAGGCCTGAATGCAGCAACATTTTAAAGCAGCATTCTTGGACACCCCTTTGGCAAAACATTAAATAAAATAAAAAAACTTGTGTCAATAGGCAGGCGCTGCTGTAGAACAGGTGAAAACCTTTGCCCAGTCAGAGCCTCCACTCCTCAGAGTTCAGTCGTTCCTATTCAGCGGGGGATTCTCTTCCCCCCACTGACTTCAATATAGGTCTTTGAATTTAGGTGCAGGTCTTTAATGACCCCAGCATTGAGGAAAGCGCAACAGTGAGCATTTGTGAAAAGCTATCAGCTGCAGGTGGTGACATTAGAGGTTTAGTGTCAGACAAGGCAATAATTTCCTTCGGCAGAAAAAAATACATAAACATGAACAAAAAATCAAGATAACAGGCATCAAAAATCAGATGAGCAATTATTGAAACCTTGAGTGGTGGGTTGGAAAGGCCATGATTGTTAAAAGTCTGCTGTTCTTCATAACATTCAACAGTGCACCCAACCCAGTGCACCCCCCCACCCCCCCCCCCCCCCCCCAAATTGTAACCCATAACCCGTAAGAGCCCTACTAAACAAGAAGCACATAAAGCATCACAGAGGAGAGTCATGAGAGTGGCAGTGAATTACTGGACGATAGTTGTCTGCTCTCTCTTTGAATGGCACTTTTGGAGTACACAGCATTCTCATCTCCCAGAATGCACCCATAACCCTTGTGAAAATGGCATTTCCCGTGGTAGATTGAGTGCTGACCCAATTGAATACCTCTTTTTTAGCACTTCAGCCTTTGCCTCCGGTGCTTTGACAAAGCCTATTTGACCCCCCAAAACCCCACCAACACACACACACACACACACACACACACACACACACACACAACAGAGTTGTGATGTACAATGCTGTCTGGTTGCAGGACAGCGTGCCACGCATTTTGTCTGTCTCCTCTTTTTCTCCTCTTCTTTTGGAACTGTTACAGTGAAATCTCTTTCATCTAGCGAAGGAGCATATTAGCAACTTGCAATAACAAAAACACAGACTGTAAGAGGACACTTGTACAGGAATGTCATCTTTTTTTCCCCAATCCACCCCTCATAAAGGAACATGTTTGTGCAGTCATGATAGTAATCTTGACAACTGATTCATTTTAGAAAAGCAAGCCCACCTAAGCAAGTGGAATGCATTGTGCAGGAGGATCTGTAGCTCCCCACGCTGGTGAAAAATGTGTACTGCACCCAGCCAACGGCTGTCACATCTCTGCTCATTTTCTGGGTATGATCAATGATCATTTAATAAAAGCTGAGGACATAAGATAATGGCCCCTATATGAGAACTACTAAGATATTCTTTTTCTGTGAGTTCAAGGATGCTCTCTGTGGCAGCCTTCAAATTATGGCTAGTGCTGAAGCCATGTCACTGCTGTATGCATAATCTGTGCTCTTTATCCGTGCACTACAGGGCTGGCCTGTAAAAATAGATCATTTAGTCCATCCATAATGATCTGTGTGCCGCAAGTGCTTCAAATAACCTCTGAGTTGAACAGTGATGAATGCTGTGCAGTGCACCCACACATACATATGCACCAGACGCATACACACACACACACACACACACACACACATAAACACACACGTTGGACTGGAGGAACAGAAAGTTAGATGTGCCAGACCTGTCTGGATCTCTGTCTGCAAACTCATTAGACAGTGACTTGGGGACTTGGGGGCTTACGTCAGACTTGTTTACACTCATTACAGTTATTTACCCAGTAGAGTGACTGGCCCCTAAGGTGGTGTAGAAATCAAAGCACGCTTCGACAATCCATACACTCACACAGACACACACACACACACACACACACGCACATACACACACACACAGAGGGCACCATGAAAAAAAGTGAAAAAAAAAAGCGAGAGATCCCAACCCGGGGCCCTTCTGATATGCAGTGTGTGTAAAGTAATGGCCCTTTGATCTTGGGCAAATTGAATTCACATGTCCAAATGTCCCTGAGCGGATGGAGGATTACACTCTGCATGCACTATGCATGTCAACACATGGATGAGAAAACTCAAAATATAGAATATGGGGGGAGGGAGAGGGGGGTATTTGATTAAATATTTACACTAGGGGATATGTGGTAAACCCCCCCCCCCCCCATTCCCTCCCCCCATTCATTGTGACCTCAATGCAAACACGTAGAGGTTTAGTGCAGAAGACATCCAATCAAATAATTTACAGCAATGAATGTTATTAACATACACCAGACATTATGGAGGCACAAGCTATTTGGAATATCATCACAATGGCTTGTAGAAGGGCTTTAGAATTATTGCTTAAAGCCCAGCGTAGCCATGTAATATCTTCTTGGCTTATATAATAACATTTTTAAGTAACACAAATTTTTCATTTATTTTCCTTTGATTTCGAAGTATCTCTCTCTCTCTCTCTCTCTCTCTCTCTCTCTCTCTCTCTCTCTGATTCTATCTTTCTATCTTTCTTTCTGTCTATTTACCCATACATCAGTTTACGTGTGTCCACGTCTCTTTTTCAGTAACTGGCCTACTGTATCTTCTACATATCTTTCTCTCTTTTCTAGGTGTATTTTAAGCGGGACGGGGAGCTGATAGAGGTGATCTCGTACACCCTGCCGGGCGAAGAGGGTGGAGGAAGCAGCTCGGCAGCGGTCCGCGGGGCTCGGCCTCTCATCAGCCGGGACCTGGACGACACCAAGCTGCAGAAGTCGCTCTCACTGCTGGGGCCAGACGGGCGACCGGGTCGCCTTTACACAGAGAGCCCGGGGTCGCGGGGCGGCGGTGGCGGCAGCAGCTACACGGCAGGCCAGCCGCTGTTGGGCCACGAGCCCAGCCCGGCTACGGAGGTGATCCCAGAGACGGTGGTGAATCGCGAGTTCCCGCGCTGGGTGCAGAGCAGCGACCCGCTGTACTTCTTCAGCAGCACGCACGTGCCGCAGAGCGACGGCTCGGTCATGGTGCAGGCCAAGCTCACGTGGACGCTCAATCCGCAGGTGGACAACGACGCACTGTTCAGCTGCGAGGTCAAACACCCCGCGCTGTCTATGCCTATGCAGACGGAGGTTATACTGGGTGAGTATCCATGCGCATGCATGCAGACACACAACCTTCAACATGCCTTTGTGGTGTGTTGCAGTTAACAAACTCAGAGAGAAGCGCATTCACACATGCTTACAGATGTCCTCCACATACATACATATGGGCTCAACCACAATAGCTCCCCACACATGTGTACATGCACAAGCACACAAAAACACACAAACACACGCACACACACACACACGTTACCCTAAGTGCTCCTACTTATGCCAGCGCTGACAGATGCACTCAGAACAACACAGATTTCCATTTGAGCCTTAATTGTGTTACAGCCAAGCAGATTGCTGGTTTTAAAGGCAGAAGGCAAAACCGTGAGTGACTGACAGTCCAATTCATTGCAGCGCCTGATGCTAGATTGAGTTAAGTTACAGCCGATATTGAAAAAGTCAGCCTGCATTAAGCGAGCCAAGTGAGAAGGTGCTGGAACACATTTGGACTTTGTCAGAGCCTATTGTGTGCATTTTTGACAATAAAAAATATGAAGACACGGAACAAAAAAAGCATGTCTTTTAACTGAGAGATTTCCTCAGACACTTTACCCTCTCTTCATATTAGGCTTTGTCTTTAAATGCAGAGGGCTGGTTTGTTTAACTGCAAATTGTGAGGAGTGCAAGTGGCACTAACGCTAACGCAGCATGGCTAATGACTGTGCTTGCAGGAAGCCTTGAGTGTGCGGGCACCAATTTCTGCTTTAAAACAAAACACTAAAACAAAGATGGCCTCCAGCGGAACCCATTATCACTTCAAAGGCGTGCACTGCCATGCCACTCTTCTTCCTCGCGCTGGTGGTGGGGAGAGGGAGGACGAGTGATGTGTCACTGACAAGATAAACACAGACTCTGCTCTCCTTCTTTCCTTTCTTTTTCTCCCTCTCCCTCTCTTTCTCTCACTCTCTCAGTGTCTTTTTTGCTATCTCTCTCCTCCTCACTCTGTCTTTTTTGTTTCGCCTGGAGCACGGCGGACAGTGGAGAGGCGGATGTGCGTTTGGAAGAGAAGGCTGCAGCTGCCAGTGAACACCCGCGGTGCCAAATGTGGGCTTTTTGACATGGGCAATTCCCCTTCCCAACTCCCCAATCCAACCAAAAAATCTCTCTCTCTCTCTCTCTCTCTCTCTCTCTCTCTCTCTCTCTCTCTACCTCTCTCTCTCTCTGGTTGTGAAGGAATGCAGTAATTTCTCAGGGTGCTGCAGAGCAACAGAGAACAGCCACTGATTACCAATCTCATCTTTACTGCACACACATACACACACACACACACACACACACACACACATGAAATTATCTAAAACACACACACACACACTGTACCCTAATGCAGCTAACATGCAGCACCCCTTTTTAGCCTGATGAGGAGCATTCTGTTCTCACTATTTGTGAACAAAACTCACATCATCAGCCTTAACTGAACATGCCATATTTGGGTGTGCTGGATGCTGAACAAGCCTGGCCAGAGACCGAACGACTTATCGCTAACCAAAACCAAAAGGGGGCCGAGGGCTGTTTGATCCCCGTCCCACTCCCTTGGCAGCAGAGCCTCACCCCGGCCTACACTCCCTGCCATAATCCTGGCCCTAACCCCTGGCCTCCAAACATGGTGACCTCCCCAATCTGTTCCTGGAATTCCACTGTGCCCTTTGCAGAACAGCAGAGAGAAACTGAGAGTTAAACAGACAGAGAGAAAGAGGGAAAGGAAGAGAGAGGGAGAGAAAGAAAGAGAAAGAGAGGTGTCTCGTTGAAAATTTCGAACTACACTGAGCAAATTGTATTTGCCGGTGTTGCAAAGAGCGAAAGCAAGAATGAGCGAGAAACAAAGAAAGAGAGGAAATGAGTGTTGGAGGAAGGGGGGGGGGGGGGCGACACACATTTGTTTGTACTTTCTTCCTTGCGAAAAATGAGGGGAAATGCACATAGCAAGGAGCCCTAGAGAAAGGGCTTGCTAACTGTCAGAGGCTTTCATAGTTCGACAGAAGCTTTTTGTCCATGACTATTCAAGCCATTAATTTAACAGTAGCTAGTCGCTTTACAGGAGCACAAAGTGCTGCCTCAGACCATCTCAGTTGCCGCCCGGAGAATACCAAACAGAAAATGTGCATTTGTTGATTTTAATTGGAACATGATTCAAATTCAAAGCATTCGTAAAAAAATAAAAGAAAGAATGAAAATACCAACTTCCCTGTAGTCTGACAGTGCCTTGTGAGGTTGTAATGGTGGTGGTGATGTGTGTATATGACAGGGCTGTCTGAAAGAAGAAATCTGGTGTGCATCCATCCATATTTCTGTGGTTACATTGCAGTCTAAAAAAGGAAGGGGCAATCAACACTAATCCAAGTAGGCATTTAGGAAAATGCAACTGAAAGTAAGTAAAGCAAGTTACTGTGCCCCATCTGGTAAGAGTTAGCTGCCAGTTCACTATTCACTGTATGTTCAGTACTACAACAGCACTCTGAAACAACAGGATTATGGATTGATTGACAACAGATTTCCCCTTTAACACTGTGGATATATATCCCAATTGCAGCTTATTATATTCTGGTTGGAAGAGGATGTAGACCAGCCTAGAAACCCAGAGGTACCCTAGCATTAGCCAATGGACTAACCCAATGCAGACACGCCTACAGTAGAAACAAACCAAAGGGCCTCAGTAGCTGTTTTGCAGAGTTTGGTTGAAGCTTACATTTGCTCTGCACTTACTCTCTAGATTTTTACTTACATTGATCTATCCCTGTAGAGACTCACTATGGGGCTGTGACTGGTTGCAGAAGCAGTTTGTAGACAAACGCTGATTGAGACCGGTCCATCCATAATAGCCGGACTAGACGTTTTGATGTTTAAGTCTGGCTTGTCAGGCTAGACGTAGACAGCATGGTGTTATTGCTATTCTTGTTATGTCTAAATTGCTCTAAAACCATCTCTTTTTATTGTCAATTATGTTGTGTTTTGTATTCACAATTTCACCATGAGGGTATTGATATTGTTACCAATAGGCTTTGATTAGGAAAGAGGAGCAGGCATGGTGTTTGACTGCAGAAATAACTTCACCTGCTCGTTCTTTGAAAATACTCTGCTCCACTGACTGTCATGCCATGATTGTCCACGCAGATTATTTTCTCCCTCTGCGGCCTTCGAGGTTTATGTGATTTGCTCCCCTGCGTTTGCCCAGGAAATGAAAAGAGAGTCGTGGCAGTGACCAGGAGTGATACGTCTCCCAGCATTTTAATATTCCCACAACAGATGAGGACAGCTTGACAGCGAACCAAAGTGCTGGAACACTCAATGCATATTCATTAGAGTTAACCAGTGACTCCCTCTCTCCAAGTCTTTCTCATTCTCTCTTTTTCTGTCAGTGCCCACCCCCTCCTATCTCTACTGTGTGTGTGTGTGTGTGTGTGTGTGTCTGTGTTTGTGGACTCCCTCTCTTCATCTGGTACTGTGTTTAAAGAGAGAGTTTCTCTACTTCAATCTCATTATTACAATATGCCAGCAGAGCTTTTTTTCTTCTCTCTCTCTCTCTCTCTCTTTCTTTCTCTCTCTCTCTCTCTCTCTCTCTCTCTCTCTCTCTCTCTCTCTCTCTCTCTATCTCTGTCTCTGTTTTTTCTCTCTCTTTATAGTCTCAGCCTCAAATCCCTTGTCTATCAGTCATTCACAGGGCCCCAGATTTGGAATTCATGAAACCAGCACCCTCTTCTAATTAAACATCACCTCGCCACCCAAGATTTGCATGGGCGGTTTCTCTGATTCCGCCGAATCAAGCAAGCAGTACTCAAGTTCTAATCTCACACACAGTCAAGAGAAATTATCTGTTGTTGCAAGAGAGGGATGACAATGAGGATGTCTTTATTTGCATGTGCATATTGTGTGTGTGTGTGTGTGTGTGCCTGTGCATGCTTGTGTTTGTGCATCTGTGTTTTTGTATGTGCCTGTTTGTAGTCGTGCCAAATTGTGTGTGCACTGTATGTGTTTGGTGGGAGGGCGGGGGGGGGGGGGGGGGGGGTATGGATGGGTTTGTGTGTGTGTCCAGAGTTCATCCTGAACATGACTTCAGGATGTGTGTCTCCACGAGTTTCTCTGGGCAGGCCACCTCAGCATGCTGTGCTCTGTGTCCTGGCTTACCTTCTAAAAGGAGGGGAGAGTGGCCCCTTGCAGGTGCTGATTGCTGGGCTGTGCTTTCATCCCCAGCATGTTTCTGCCAGCCTCACGTCCTGATTGGACTGTCACAACACTCTACAGGACACAACACTTAAGACACGCTAACACAATAGGAACATCACGGAAATGCACATGCGATAACGCCGGGATATGCTTTTCTTTTAGATCAAATAAAAAGTGTAAAATGTTCATGTTCATGTGAAATATAAAATGAATTTCGGTGTTGTGTAGATAATGAAAGCAAAGTACATTATATAGATGACAAAACACAGATAGAGAGAAAGATAACATAGCAAAAATAAAATGAAAGGCAAAAGATTAAATTAGGCAAAAAATTGTGAAAATATTATGACACAGATGGTGTGAAATTCGTACACAAAAAACTGTCCCAATCTCCAGCTCATTGTAGCTGTAGCAAGAGTAATAGACAGTCTTGTCTCCAAAGATGGAGGCTGAAAATGAGTAGTGGACTAGCATTAGGCTTCTCTGTCGGAGGACTGGAGAAGAAGCCGTTCCCCTGTGTGGCAGCATAGTGTGAGTGCCAGCCGGAGCGTTCAAAATGTTAGACTGGCATTAACCCCAGGGACACGACAGTTGGCCACTCTGTGTGGTCGGGGCCCGCTGGCCAGCCGAGCGGCCAGTTGGTCGTGGGGGCCATCGGGTGTCACCGCACGCTGTCACAAAACCAAAACGGATGACGTGGGAGGCCAACTGTTCCTCCTGGAGCCTGTCCCAGAATAATATTGGGCGTCCATTGACAATTGCGTGAGCGACCGTCGCCACCACCTTCTCCTGTGTTTAACAGCTTGGAGTTGTGCGTGACGTCTGTATGACAGGTTTGGCTCAAAATAGGCTCCGTGGCGCGTATCTGTGGGCGTGCTGGCCGTGCTTATCTCAATGGGCCCACGCCCGACCTGATGACTGGGCTAAGTGGAATGTATATTTATGCTTTGTAAAAAAAAAAAAATGACGTGTCATTAAAGCTGGACAGAAGGCCATATTGATTGCCAGGCTTTGCCACTTGGTGAGGAGTCATGTCAATTCTCTTGCTGTCTCCTCTCTCAGCTCTCAAGATTATTTTTTTTCCCTTCTCTTTCCCTTCCTGCCTGATAACTCAGTGTATTCATTCACTGCTGATACCCATTTGACAGGTTCTTAATCTTTCGTTTGTATGCACCATCACATCTGCCTCAGCTTCCCCATTGAATGCTGCTCTAATACCCAATTACATTTTTTCATCTTATTATTTTTTATTGTACTATTTTCAAAAAAGTGAGAGTAAAACAGACTATTTGCAGGGGTCTCTGGCCATGACATGATTTATGTGCGAGAGACACGTCTTTGATAGCCATTATGCATGTGGGTACGAAAATCATAATCCATTAGTTAGCTGCAGGGGGCGGAATCGTTAGCAGACTAGCAACACACGCTGCTTCATTAGCCTTGGTGGACAACTTCGGATTTGATTGATGGCTAACAGAAGCGTGATCATTTGTTGTTTGTAATCCACTAAGACCCACTCAAACCAGCTTAGGCTGGAGGAGCATGGTGGTGAATGGGTGGCTGGTTTGGTGTGCCTTGCAGATGCATCAACAGCGTGAAAAGGAAATGTGGAATTCTGTCGACAAACGCTTCGCCGCTCTGTGGTATTCTGTAATATGTCGTGATTTCGTTACTCCACACTGATGGCTGCAGCGTGAAAATGAAAAGTTCACCATCCTCCGCTTCTCTCCTGCTCTTCTCTTCCTTTTCCTCCCCCTCTTCTCCTTCCTCTCTTCTCCTCCCACTCTTAAACTTCCTATGAAATGGATCCATTAGCGCACATAAATACGTACTCAAAACTGCATTTCCCGATACATTTATTTCCCTCTTCACATCTTGTTTCCATCCCGCAAGGTACTTGGCTATTGATTTCAGTCATTTGTTTTTTGAGCACAGAAGCATTGATGGTGCTCCTGTAAGTTACACTAATTTTCAGTTCTACTTAAGAAGAACACTTGGTCATTGTATTATGATGAGGGTTGAGGGTTGAGGAATCTTTCCCCTGTGTCGGCCATCACACAGCTCTCCTATAATAGTAAGGGGACACTTCCGCTGCGGCACCTTCCTCTCATCATTTTCACAGGCTTGTGAAATCGATAACTTATCTCTCTCCAGCTCTTCAAAAGGTCACAATATTACAGCGTCTCTCTCTCTCTGTCTCCTCCTCTCTGTCTTTCCCTCTCTCTTTTCACAGCCAGTTTCTCTCTTTTCTTCTTCCTATCTCTTTCCCCTCTCTCACTCTCTCTCTCTCTCTCTGTCATGCAACATCCAGCCTTTCTTTGGGACCAAATTAAGCCCATCTGGGGGCTTCGGTCCGTACGAGACAAGGGGTTTAATTCTCTGAGTGTTCCTTATCTCGTCGCCTCCACACTGCTCCTCGCCTGCCCTGTTTCTTCCTCACCGTAATGAGTATCTACCCAATTTAGCTCCTTGTCTCTCTGAGAGAATAAAATTCGCCTTCGCCCTTTTGGATGAAAGGACCTCGAATCCCCACAGCTGCCGGCTTGTGACCTTAAGAATCTCGTCCCGTGACCCTGGCGTCTCTGAAGCCTCGTCGCAACCATTTTAATTGATAGAATGGGGCGCTAGCTTACTCGCCTGCTTGCCGTCGTTCTTGTTTCATTGTCGTGGACAGGATGTGAACTGTATCCCTGGCCGTGGACACTGTCATATTGTGCCCGTGGGGAGGATGTTCCACTGTTATTGTTTCTCACTATCTTTTTTATCTCTCCCTCCATATTCCCCTCTCTTTCTCTCTCCCTCTCTCTCTTTTTCTCTATCTCTCTCTGTCGCTCTCTCTGTTTTTCTGTCTTTCTATCCATCTATCTCTCTCTGTCTCTTTCCTCTGCGCAGCGGCTCCAAAGGGCCCCAAACTGATGATGCACCCCGCGCGAGCGAAGGTAGGGGACACGGTGCGCATCTCCGTGCAAGGATTCCAGGTAGGATCTCCAGTGGTAAGTGCATGGGGGTGTTGAAACCCGGAGCCCAGTTCAGCCGGGGATATGAGGAGGCAGGAGGGCTAAATGCACAGTTAAGCCTGTTCAGCCACCATGGCACTCTTCTATACTGGCCATTCTTAGAGCTCTAGGGTAGGCAATACACCACACACATCTGTCAGAGTTGCATCTTTACAAGAGTGTGTATGTGTGTCAGTTTGTGTGTATATGTATGTGTGTATGTGTCTGTTGTGGAATTTATTCAGGAAGCCCTACTGCTTTGTATCCGATAAATCAAATGATCCCAATCAGTCAGTATCCATTTGTGTACGAGGCGTTTAGGGACAGTTAATTAGTGGCTTTAGATTTTAACTTTCATTTTTCTTCAACTTTCTTTTTTTGAGGGCCGTGTAATGATAATGCTCCACACAGGAGATCCACCTCGCCTCCTGTTTTACGCTTGCCATCCCCCTGCCAAAAGGCATTGAGAGGAATCTGATTGGAAGCGAATCGTCCGTACCGAATTCGCTTTGTTTATCTACATCTTTGTAGCTTTCAGGTGTTGCAAGTTTCAACTCACACCCAATACCACACCCCCCCCCCCCCACACACACACACACACCCCTCCCCACACACATACACGTGCATCCCAGTACCCCTCATCTGGTTAAGCATAGCCATCAATCTCACTCTGGCAAGCAGGCGCATTTATCGTGCTGTAGCCAGCAGCGCCTGCCTGTCAGCTGGGGCTGGATTTACTCCCTCAGTAGCCCCTTAGCCTCTGCCTAGGAGAAGTCAAGCAGAGAGATTGTCTCTGTGTAACTATCATTGTCTGCCAAAAAAAGAAAATCCTTCCCTTACAGAAAAAAAAGGCTGAGAGGGAGAGAGAAAGAGTGAGAGAGAGGGAGGGAGAAAGAGAAAGGAAATCACATTGCAAGGGACAAAATCCCGCCATCTCCGTGGGAGAAACGAGACAGTGACGGACTTAGAGGAAGCTACTCAGGTGGAAATAGGATGGGGTACTGATGTGATGGTATAACAAATCATCTTTTCCTGCCTCCCAGCCTCTCGGCAAACAAAATCCTTTGGTATGCAAAGGTAGAATTTTTTGTTTGTTTGTTTTTTATCACATCATTTCGAGATTTATTTAGTCTTGTTTTCCGTCTTCCTTGCTCCTCTTATTTGTCTTGCTTGGATTATTACTTTGGAAATGAGGGCGGGGGAGGCTGTTTTTATTTTTATTTTGCCGCTGTTCAGTGCACCACCTCTCTTCCGTATCTGACAGCTCTAAAGTGTGTGTGTGTGTGTATTGCCCCCAGTTTGGTATATGTATATGTATTTGAGACAATATCTTTGTCATTAAGAATGGTCATTATAGAATAGGCTTAACTGGGTATTACAGCTAATTGAAAGCAGTGGAAGGATTTCTTTTAGTTTTTTGAAATGTGATGGAGCGAGGACATTCCTTCCAGTCAAAGAAATCAGTTCGATAGTAAGTGAGCAAACGCAAATATTCTCCCTTATCCTGTGCTTTATCAAGGCTCTGGGGTTTCAGTTGAACATAGAATAGATGCCACTGTAACAGAGAATTCACCTTTCCCTGCTCCTTTTGTGGTCATATAGCAAAAAAATCTCTATCCCCTTTTGTTTTGTTTTTTTTGCTGAAACTTCTTTTCTGTTTTTTCTTGTCCATTTGATAAAATACTTGACCATTTAGATTTTTTATAATTTCTCCTACTTTTTGGTAATTCAGAAAGCACAAAAAAATCTATTTTTGTTTTATTTTTGTTCTATCATCAATGGGGGATATGTGACAAAGAAAGCCTATCAAAGGCCTTTCCATGTTTTAATCTGGATGTGACCCAAAACTACTTGACCTCCTAGAAATTACCAGTCTCATCTCACCGCTGTCATAGCATGTGTGTGGCCTGCGTACTGCGTGTGGTATGAATGTGTGTTATGTGTGTGGGTGTGTTTGGATGTACACACTGCCATTCAAGTTCTCCATCTTAGGCACTCTGAAAGGTCATGCCGTCACAATGGACCAGTAAATCTTGCCAAGTGGATCCGGCACCCGCAGCCAGCAGCTCCTTATTTTTTTTATGTAGGATCAACTGAAGGCAATTTAGGCAGATGAATAGGCGGCAAGGGGAAGAGACAGGCCGTCTGAGGAGTCCATGTCTTCCTCAACTTGCCTAGTGAAAATGGCTGAGTGGCTGTGTAGAGTGGCTGTGTAGTAAATAGCAGCATAATGTCTTCAGAGGTGCCGTGGTTGACTGCTAGCAGTCGGCCGTTTAGCAGCGGCAGGGGTCGGTGTAATTCTTCTCCCCCTACAGGCTACACCTCACCAAATGGGCAGGAGTGGGGAAAAAGTGAAGGGGCTGTTGGCTTGTCTTATCGTGACCTTTCACAAGCTATCCATCACCCCCCTGTGTTTGTGGGTCGTCAGGCACGCCCAAAGCCACCTGTGACCTATCTTACACGCACCCCGCCCCCTCCCACACACACACACTTTGCACCCAACCCCTTTGTTCTTGAAATAAGTTCCTAAAATGAATAACATCTTTTTTGCTCTTTCTCCCCCTCACATGGAGGATCAATTCATCACCGTGGTCGCTAAAAGTCACCACACTCGGCACATGCTAACATTTGAATGCTAAGTTAAAGTAGCCCTGCCCTTGTCACTGCAGAAGTGTGTGGTCATGTCCACCTATTTGACTGTATTCAAATGTGTATCTGCGGTGAACTCCATTAGGAGTTAATTTCTCATTTCTCACACATCTTACTGTCGGGAGTTTGGAGCCATATGAAACATAAACTTTAAAAAGCCACTCTCTGCATAATGTGTCAAGCTAAATGGAGAATTTCTCTACAGAGGATTATTTTTTTTTCATTCCAAAGCCTTTTTAAAATTTAATGTCGTTAACTTGTCATGTCAAGGACTGTATTATTCATGGTTTGGTGAGGGCTGAGAGAGGGCCTCTGAAGTTGTTTCTTTTTTATTTTATTCAGGAGCCCCTCTGCTAGAATCTAAAATATGTTCTCTACCGCTCATCACAATTCTCCATGACACACACACACACAGAGACACACACACACATCCCTACACACACAGTCACTCATACACAGACTTTCTGTCACAGACACACACACATACACACACACTCACACACAGACACACACACAGTTTTATACATAGTCAAGTTTTGTACACAGACACAGAACAACACACACACTGTCTTTCATTCTCTCGCTCTTTGTTACTCTCACTAACTCACTCACCCACATACACACACACACAAACACTCGCACACATGCCCTTTACACATTCTAACACCCTTTCCTTGCACCCCTGGGCAGAATGAAGTGTTTCCTGAGCCGCTGTTCACCTGGACGAGGGTGGGTGGCCGCTTGCTGGATGGCAGCACGGAACGCGGCGGCAAGGAGCTGGTGCTGGAGCGTGTGCCCGCAGAGCTCAATGGCTCCATGTACCGCTGCACTGCGCAGAACCCACTGGGCTCCACCGACACGCACACGCGACTAATAGTGTTCGGTAAGCCGCCCAGGCCAAACTAGCCTCCACCAGACAACAGTGTATCTGGCCGCATCCCAGTCTTTCAATTTCATTAATCTGCACACGCACGCACACACACACACACACACACACACACACAGACACAAACAGCACTTACCATATGGGCACTACAAAACACTCCCAGGCCTGGGAATACTGCGAGCTGAGAATTATTGATGAAGTTTCTGTTTCTAAAGTGATGCAAGCCAATTCTTTATTTCACTCAATTTATTGAGTCTCTGCAAAAAAATGTGAGAGAAAAAAATAGCTTACTATGCTTTTATTAAAATTCTTTATTATTGAGAGCTTGAAACAATCCAGTCAGAGTATGATGCTGGATATAGACAGCATTACTTTTATCAGAAATAGACAGAGTGACAGTGAAATGGAAGCTGTTTGTTATAAAATTCTTTTTAACATAATAAATAAAACAAAAAAGTAATATATATATATTTTTTTACATAATCATGACATTTGATTTCATGGTAACTGAGTACACATTGATACAAGACTGAACAAGTAGCAAATGACCTAATGAAATTCACCATATTTTCACCTGTGCCCCACCCCCAAGGAGCCCCTACACCCCTTTTGACAACAGATGACCCCACATGACCCCACATTACATGTACAGCCAGACAGCCAAGCCATCTTCATCACCTTTACTGCCATTCCCACGAGTGTGAGCTGCCACCTGTGTGTGACCCCTCCTCCTCATCCCTGCCTCTCCCTCATTACACCTCGATCATCACCACTGTCGTCGCCGCTAAACCCACTGCTTCATTAGCACGACTAGCGGCCCTCTGTCTATCTCTTTCTGTCGTTTTCTTTTTTTTTTCTTTCTCTCTTTCTGCTGATGGTGTGTTCTTCCTTCTCTCCTACCCATTTCTTAGCACTAATGATTTCACCCAGGCTCCCAAAGTCTTCAATTAAACTCATCATTTATTAAGAGCAGCGGCATTATTTAAGAAAATATGGATTAATTGCGGCGAATCCCAGTGATAAATTTTGCATGCTACCAAAGTGCTTGATTAATAAGTGATAGTATTTTGAAAGGCCTGAAAATGTCCGCACAAAAGCGAGTCACAATGATGAACGAGTTGGCTGTAAATTACCGCAAAAAAAAAGAAAAGAAAAAACACGACTCTCTGGGAATATTCTCCAGTCTCCACAATGCTGTAAATGAGACTATTTAGCAGGAGCTTCCCATCAGTGATACCTCATTATCATATTAAAGAAATAATGAAGTGCCAAAGACTTGGAAACAAAAAGTAAGGAACAAAGCCAGATGACCCTCATTTGTTTTGAAGCATCTGTGTGTTTTTTTCTGCTCTCTTGATGTTCACTGAGTGCTGAGTTCGGCTTTCCTTCCCGGGGCAAAGATGCTCAAAGGCCTGTGTCATGATTTGTTTGTTCTTTTTGCACTGTTGTCGTTATTGTAGATGTTTTCTTCTGTGTTTTTTGCCCTCATTATTAGGCCTATTGATGTGGGAATGAGATTGTTCCTTGACCTTACAGCCCAGCCATGTTTAGATAATGCTTTTTTTTTTAGTTCCGTGCCCTGGAAAGGTCTTCTGAGGGCTCAGCCTGGCACAGACTGAAGCACTGGGGTAGATCTAATCAGAGGCTCTCTTTAGGAGATGAAGGACTCTCACAGTTTCTCACACTAATCCCAGACAAAGTCACAGCCCTGACTCACAGTTGGGTGCTGCCACTGCACAAAAGTGTATAAACATACCCACACACACTCAACACACACCACCACACACACACACACACACACACATCCAGGCATAAATAAACAAGCCCC
>JAGFZM010003390.1:0-22552 GCA_017657215.1 Limnothrissa miodon
GGGACAAGTCTCCCATATTCTGCCACTTGGCCATGTGCACGTGCATTGCAGTCATTTGTGTGGGGTTCTTCTGGAGCCTGATCGTTGTCCAATTTGGGACAGGTCCGTCTCCCCTACAGCTTAACACACATCCGAAGGTTAATGTCTCACCATACGCTGGCCATCAATAAGCAATTAGCGACCGAGGAAACAAAAATGTTCAGGCTGTTAGACAGATTTTCAGTTTCTCCCTCTCTCTCTCCCGCTCTCTCTCTGTCTCTCTCTCTCTTTTTTTCTCTCTTTCTCTCTCTTCCTCCCATCTCATTTTAATCAATTCATCTCCGCTGCATGCTCCTCAGAAGGCCCAAATAGATTTAGACGTTAAAGTGACACATGAAAAGGCTTCCGGTCCCCAGCCGATTCCCCTGATGCCGTGTGTGTCTGTGTGTATGTGTGTGTGTGTGTGTGTGTTTTAACCAAAAAAGACAGACAAGGGGAATCGATCCAGAGATTTATGTTGGCAGGGTTTTCCTCCCACTGTTTCCTTTTTTAACCCTCTCCCATGATTTCACACTCCGCTTCTCATCCCTAGAGTCATTCGAAAAGGCATACGGACAAACGAGGCCCAAAATGCCAGCCCACCTCAACACACACATACACACACACACACACACACACACATCTCTCTCTCTCTCTCTCTCTCTCTCTCTCTCTCTCACTCACTCACTCACTCACTCACACACACTCACACACACACCTCTTTCATATAGGGAACAAAAGCAAATTCACAATAAATGTTTTGTGTGATAACCGGCAGAATATCCAGCGCCCACCTACGTCGGCAATCGTTGACGGCATATCATGAAGCGCTTGCGCTCACCATGCTAGAATGCCAATCGCTGTGATAAACCGGAACGCCACTAGCAGTAGCCAGCAACGCTAGTGCCAGCACTGTGTTTCTCACTGTCCACAGCTTCCGCATGATCTCCTCATTTATCCGAGTATGCTTCCCAGTGGTCGCTCCCTGCCTCTCCCTGGCATTCTCTCGATCTTCTCCTCGCTTTCTTCCTCCCCCCTTTTCCCCTCCCTCTCTGTCCTTTTCTGCTAGTGCGGTAGGTGTGAGACCGATAGAGAGGATTTAGTGGAAGACAGAGAGGTTTGGCACAGACTTGTTTCTCCACTTCCTTTCCTCTGCCATGTTAAGCACTTGATGAGCTGGAGAGTCCATTTCCGCTCTCTCTCTCTCTCTCTCTCTCTCTCTCTCTCTCTCTCTCTCCCTTTCTCACACACACACTCAGTCTGTCTCCATACTTTTGTTCACTCTGCGTCTCCTCCCCTGTTCTTCTTTTTCTCTTTTCCTCCAAGAGCTGCCCCCCGCTGCTCGGCTGTGCTCAGTGTGTGGAGTGGCATGGTGCGGCTGCCGCAACACAACTGCGGGACTCCCCAGAGTGTGTTTAGTGTGGGACTGCTGATAGTGAACGCAAGAGCGTCATCAGCCACCACAATGGGCACTTACACAAACAGACAATGATCACAAACTCTCATTCTCTCTCTCTCTCTCTCTCTCTCTCTCTCTCTCTCTCTCTCTCTCTCTCTCACTCACTCACTCACTCACTTACTCACTCACTCACTCACTCACACACACACACACACACACACACACACACACACACACAAACACATGCTCCCATGAACCCAAACTTACACCAAATACATACATACAAATAACACTTTTTCAACCTTGCACACATTCTACACAAACACACACACACACATGTGGACACAAGCACAAATGAATACATGGACTGGAGACCCATGTGCACATGCAGTGATGCACACAGGTACATGCACATATTAAATGCGCAGGCACATACAGGAATACACCCCCCCCCCCCCACCACCCCCAACATGAGCCCACATAAACACAAACCAGTGCGCACACTAACCTCCATTTGTCTAAATATGTGCAGTCTTACAGAGAAACACACAAATGTTTTCCGTATCAAACTGTTCATACATACACACAGACACTCACATTCACGTCTTTCTCTTCCTTTCTCTCTCACGCACACAGGCCCACATCAAGAAACACACACAGACACACACACACACAGACAATCACATACACACGTAACCCCCCCCCCCCCCCCCTCTTTCTCTCACACTGAGGAAAGAGAGTTTCCATGCCTGCTGTGTATTGACTGCTGTTTGAAAATGCCTATTGGACAGTCTCTGCACACACACAAACACACATACACAGACACAAGCATATAAACATGCACACAAACACACACACAAACACACACACATAACAGAGAGAGAGAGACAATCAGAGCATGATCAACTTTTTCGCCCTCTGCTTTAATCTCACAGCAGACGTCGAGGGTGGGGGAACCGACATGAGAAACTCCCAGATCTGCCCTTTTATGGCCATCCACACCTCTCTTCCTCAGCTTCTCTCCACTCCTCACTCATTTCTTTCCATTCTTTTTTTTTATATTCCCATCTCTCTCTCTCTCCCTCTCTCTCTCTCTCTGTCTCTCCCTTTTACCCCTTTTCAAACTCTCCTTCTCCTCCCCATCTCTCTCTCTCTCTCTCTTCATCTCTCCTCCCCCTTTCTGTCTGGGGGGCGGTACTGTTTTCCCACTTCCCAGCTCTGGGGTGCCCGTCAGCAGCGGCAGTGGCAACTTGTCGGCGCGTGTGGCAAGTCGAACAGCAAGGCTCTCCAACCAAGCGAGCCGCGTGCCCTTCCATCCCCACCCTCCAACAGTCTCCATCCTCACACATCCCCTCCCTCCCTTCCACCCCTCCTGTTTCTCCATCACGGGTGCCGGTGTCGGGCGCAGAACAAAGCCGGCAGCCTGCTTGCCATGCTTCGCCCGTCGGCCGCGGCGTACCCCACGCTGTTACGCTGCCTCAGATGAAACGGCATGGCAAATGCACAGAGGCCCAGACCAGTCTGTATATCAGTCAGCCTGGAAAGCTAGGGTGTGAGAAGAAAGAGAGAATGATGGAGGGGGGATGGCCAGAGAGACGGAGGGAGAGGGAAAGCGAGAGAGGAAGGGAGAGAAAGAGCAAAAGATTTTCTCCATGTCTACAGTCCCATGTGAGACAAGACGTGTTTGGCTGGTTGAAAAGGATGGTCGTAATTACATTGCTTGCGCACGAGAGGGAGGTGGGGTATAAATAAAAACTATTGTGCTGTTTTCCTGTTTGTAATGTCTGTTTTATTCTCTCTTTGTCTTTTCTCCCATGGGTCCCTCTCCAGCACCCCCGAATAACATCTCAGTGGTGGCAGAGAACACCCCAGCCCCCTTCAGCCGCTACCAGGCACAGAACTTCACGTTGGTATGCACTGCGAAGGGAGGCAAGCCTGCACCCACGGTGAGTCACGCACATACACACACACACACACACACATACATAGAGAGAGACACGCGTGAAAACCCCAGTGGTAGTAACCAATTCTCTGTAAAAATCTAAATTGCTATTCAATTATATGCTTTGGCACCTGTGACAAAGAGTTACATAATAGGCAGTTCCGTCTCTCTTTTCCTCCATTGCTTTCAAACAAAGCTGTTATTCAAGGGCCAAGCTGGGCAGGCTCACACGCACAAAGAGAGAGAGAAAGAGAAAAAGAAAGAAAGTACAGAGTGTGACAGAGAAGGGCCACCAGGACCACAGTGAAGTTTGAATGGCCCTCCGTCCGACTGTTCTCCGTCATTAATCACGGCTAGCAGGTGGCCCCGGTAATGTATTTCTGAGCCGCATGGGGCACCGGTCTCTGGCAATTAAGGTCCCAGCATGCCAGAGCCACAAGGTGAAAATGATTTCCGTGGTCGCACCCAGCCTGGGGCCCCCACTCTACCTTACTCCGGTTGGTCAGCGGTGTCCGACTCGGGTGAATGGGCGGCATCTATCTCAGGTGAGGTTGGCTGAGGGTGGCAGTGGGGTTGTGGTAAGTTGGACTTAACTTGGTCAGAAAGCGGCAGCCACCAGTCCCAGGCTTTGTCATGCTTGCTGCCGGCCTTTACTTTCCAGAAACACTGAGCTAAAAGTCACTGGCTGTGCACTGTTACTATACTATACCCTGGTGCACTGTGTAAAAGCAAGTGACCGCACTCACAAGGGCTGTAAGCCTGAGTAACTATCAGAAAGTCATTGTGTGTGTGTGTGTGTGTGTGTGTGTGTGTGTGTGGGGTGTGCCGTATGTCGAAAAGGTTTTGGGGATGTTGTATGCATTATGTGCATTTCCATGTCTGTCACATAATGACTCATTGGCATTATTCAGCATAGTCATATCGTGAGGAGGATTTGCAAGTGAATGGCGCTGCAGGATATGATGGACCATTCTGCAGGGTCCAATGAAAATGGCAGATTTACACACTATGCAAAAGTGTGCAGACAATAGCAGCTAAACATTACTGCATTTACAAATGGACAGAATTACACCCCGACACGTATTCTAGAGAAATCCATGAATATACATCAGCGAAAGACCCACAGTAATCTGACGCAGCTCAATCATTAGGTTCTTTGGTGCTGTGCGGGGGCACACAGACAGACACAAACACACACACACACACACTGTTTATGTCACCAATCTAATGATATCAAACCCCCCCTATAATGAGAGCCAAGTTGAAGTAGATCCTCTCAAAGTCAGTTATTTTGGCAGAAGCTGTCAGTCAACCTCAAAAAGGAGTCAAAGCCTTTGAACTTCGATGTGGCCCACTCATGTGCCGGAGACAAGATTGCATCTCTCCCCCCCCCCCCCCCCCTCCATCTTCCATTTTGCCTATAATCCTGTGCCTCTTTAAAAGACCCTCATCAGAGAGACAATGTGGAATGGAAGACTAAAGGGTTTTGCGCCTTTTACATGTAGCATGTGAAATGAATGGGTGAATAACTAAGTAAGAGAGCCTCAGGAGTGTAAACCGCAGTGAAGGATGGATTGTGGATATGTGTGAAGGGGAAGAAGTGGATAGACCCAAATTATGAAAATGTGTGTGTGTGTGTGTGTGTGTGTGTGTGTGTGTGAGAGAGAGAGAGAGAGAGAGAGAGAGAGAGAGAGATGAGCAGTGAGAGCGCCAAGCTGAGGGAGACAGCTGTGTATGTGCTGTGATCAAATAAAGGAGGTTATGGTGGCTCATTTTTTCACACTCCTCTGTTTAAGGAGACTTAATAGGGGGCAAAAAATGAACGAGCATGAGTCTAATTATGGAGTCATACACTGTTCCTCCTCTTAAAACTGCTGACATGGCCTCTGTGCACTTCCAGAAGTGAACTGAGTTAGTTCCGGGAACACTTTGTCCACTTCAAACTTGTAATGCCTCCGTGGAGACCTGACCACAGCCGCCGGTGTCGCCTTGTGCTTCACAGCTCGCTCCAAACAGTGTAAACAAAAACTGACTGTGTTCTGTGGGAAAGATTGCTTTCCCCGGGGAGGTTCCTCTCCCTCGCCCCGCCGTTAAGAGCCAGCAATGGGCCTTTAATCATTCAAAGGGGTGTTACAGCTGCACCCTCCTCGCCCAGCAAACCTGGGAGCCTTGAATTAGATCAACATTAAACGTACACATGGTAAACAAACCCACCTTTCCCTCAAGTCCACAGGTAATTGTATCTGTGGTTGTAGATGTGGCATTTGTAGCTATTATCTATAACTCTGTTTGTTTTAAGCTGCATATTGGGCTACATTTCCTGAATTGGATCAGCAATGCTCTGGGGCTTGAATGACCAAGCAGGAAGTGTGTGTGTGTGTGTGTGTGTGTGTGTGTGTGTGTGTGTGTGTGGTTATGTGGTTACAACTACTCTGTGCGAGTGTGGAATATAAAATATGCCCTCCCTGAGCACACAAAGATAGCGTCTACCCTTTTTTGATGTCACCTAATGATAGTGAATGGATTCGCACCTCATCCCTCTAAGCTAAACGTGGGCTTCAAGGGCAGCCGCAGGGCCGGAAGACTGCAAACACGTTGCATCTTCCCACTAAATGATTCTGATTGAGCATTTGTCGATGTCATTGCCTTATGGCTAAATCCTAAATGTTTGAAATGTTTTCCTCACCGCTTTTCTTCTCTGGCTTTCGCCCTAGATCACAGACCTCTATTATCAGCCTCCCATTACTCAGCCAACTTCCTCTTAAGGCCTTGGCATGTCTTAGACGTGTAGAAGTGCCGTCTGAGTGAATGAGGCTCCTATAGGAGAATGCTATAGAATTCAGTGCTCTGGAAATAAAATGTTACATCAAAGGGTCTAAGTGTAAGTGTGTGTGTATGTGTGTGTGTGTGTGTGAAGGCTGATGCTATTTATAGACAGTTGGAGGTGAGTCTTGAAAACTGTATGAAGTCTCACCACAGAACGAGTGGAAAAACTTTGAGGCCTCCAAGTTCAAGATGTTATTTGTTGTTTTGTTGTTTTTGTTTGTTTGCTTGTTTTCCTAGGCAACACACAGGAAGTTCGACTGAGCTGTTGGGCTCATCCATTACATCTGAGCCATAACTGAGAGAAAAACGGACAGTGACAAGCGCTAATAAGCTAGATTAAGTCACGGCCACCCGCCTTGCGCTTCAGGTCACAGCACATCTCTATAGTGATGACTGCCTCATCACTTTCTGCCAGCAAATGAATTGTGACAATCTTCAGGTGTGGTGGCTAGGGTGTGTGTGCATGTGTGTGTCTGTGTGATGGGGAGGGTGAAAGGGAGTGTGGGCCATTGTTGCTCTCGTCCGCCTGAAATGAGCTTCTGCTGTTGAAAATGGGGTGACTGGCAGCCGTGCGGAGAGCAGGTGCTTTCATTAGTATCTATTCAAACTCGAAAGCCATTCTGTTCACTGTCACTTAATTCCATCGACGGAGGCGTAATTTATTTCGTTATTTATTTATTTCCACAGGGGGAGGCGGTGAGCAGAGGCAGAAAAAAGCTATAGTTCTCTATTCAGAGCAAAACCACAGGCCTGAATGCAGCAACATTTTAAAGCAGCATTCTTGGACACCCCTTTGGCAAAACATTAAATAAAATAAAAAAACTTGTGTCAATAGGCAGGCGCTGCTGTAGAACAGGTGAAAACCTTTGCCCAGTCAGAGCCTCCACTCCTCAGAGTTCAGTCGTTCCTATTCAGCGGGGGATTCTCTTCCCCCCACTGACTTCAATATAGGTCTTTGAATTTAGGTGCAGGTCTTTAATGACCCCAGCATTGAGGAAAGCGCAACAGTGAGCATTTGTGAAAAGCTATCAGCTGCAGGTGGTGACATTAGAGGTTTAGTGTCAGACAAGGCAATAATTTCCTTCGGCAGAAAAAAATACATAAACATGAACAAAAAATCAAGATAACAGGCATCAAAAATCAGATGAGCAATTATTGAAACCTTGAGTGGTGGGTTGGAAAGGCCATGATTGTTAAAAGTCTGCTGTTCTTCATAACATTCAACAGTGCACCCAACCCAGTGCACCCCCCCACCCCCCCCCCCCCCCCCCAAATTGTAACCCATAACCCGTAAGAGCCCTACTAAACAAGAAGCACATAAAGCATCACAGAGGAGAGTCATGAGAGTGGCAGTGAATTACTGGACGATAGTTGTCTGCTCTCTCTTTGAATGGCACTTTTGGAGTACACAGCATTCTCATCTCCCAGAATGCACCCATAACCCTTGTGAAAATGGCATTTCCCGTGGTAGATTGAGTGCTGACCCAATTGAATACCTCTTTTTTAGCACTTCAGCCTTTGCCTCCGGTGCTTTGACAAAGCCTATTTGACCCCCCAAAACCCCACCAACACACACACACACACACACACACACACACACACACACACAACAGAGTTGTGATGTACAATGCTGTCTGGTTGCAGGACAGCGTGCCACGCATTTTGTCTGTCTCCTCTTTTTCTCCTCTTCTTTTGGAACTGTTACAGTGAAATCTCTTTCATCTAGCGAAGGAGCATATTAGCAACTTGCAATAACAAAAACACAGACTGTAAGAGGACACTTGTACAGGAATGTCATCTTTTTTTCCCCAATCCACCCCTCATAAAGGAACATGTTTGTGCAGTCATGATAGTAATCTTGACAACTGATTCATTTTAGAAAAGCAAGCCCACCTAAGCAAGTGGAATGCATTGTGCAGGAGGATCTGTAGCTCCCCACGCTGGTGAAAAATGTGTACTGCACCCAGCCAACGGCTGTCACATCTCTGCTCATTTTCTGGGTATGATCAATGATCATTTAATAAAAGCTGAGGACATAAGATAATGGCCCCTATATGAGAACTACTAAGATATTCTTTTTCTGTGAGTTCAAGGATGCTCTCTGTGGCAGCCTTCAAATTATGGCTAGTGCTGAAGCCATGTCACTGCTGTATGCATAATCTGTGCTCTTTATCCGTGCACTACAGGGCTGGCCTGTAAAAATAGATCATTTAGTCCATCCATAATGATCTGTGTGCCGCAAGTGCTTCAAATAACCTCTGAGTTGAACAGTGATGAATGCTGTGCAGTGCACCCACACATACATATGCACCAGACGCATACACACACACACACACACACACACACACACATAAACACACACGTTGGACTGGAGGAACAGAAAGTTAGATGTGCCAGACCTGTCTGGATCTCTGTCTGCAAACTCATTAGACAGTGACTTGGGGACTTGGGGGCTTACGTCAGACTTGTTTACACTCATTACAGTTATTTACCCAGTAGAGTGACTGGCCCCTAAGGTGGTGTAGAAATCAAAGCACGCTTCGACAATCCATACACTCACACAGACACACACACACACACACACACACGCACATACACACACACACAGAGGGCACCATGAAAAAAAGTGAAAAAAAAAAGCGAGAGATCCCAACCCGGGGCCCTTCTGATATGCAGTGTGTGTAAAGTAATGGCCCTTTGATCTTGGGCAAATTGAATTCACATGTCCAAATGTCCCTGAGCGGATGGAGGATTACACTCTGCATGCACTATGCATGTCAACACATGGATGAGAAAACTCAAAATATAGAATATGGGGGGAGGGAGAGGGGGGTATTTGATTAAATATTTACACTAGGGGATATGTGGTAAACCCCCCCCCCCCCCATTCCCTCCCCCCATTCATTGTGACCTCAATGCAAACACGTAGAGGTTTAGTGCAGAAGACATCCAATCAAATAATTTACAGCAATGAATGTTATTAACATACACCAGACATTATGGAGGCACAAGCTATTTGGAATATCATCACAATGGCTTGTAGAAGGGCTTTAGAATTATTGCTTAAAGCCCAGCGTAGCCATGTAATATCTTCTTGGCTTATATAATAACATTTTTAAGTAACACAAATTTTTCATTTATTTTCCTTTGATTTCGAAGTATCTCTCTCTCTCTCTCTCTCTCTCTCTCTCTCTCTCTCTCTCTCTGATTCTATCTTTCTATCTTTCTTTCTGTCTATTTACCCATACATCAGTTTACGTGTGTCCACGTCTCTTTTTCAGTAACTGGCCTACTGTATCTTCTACATATCTTTCTCTCTTTTCTAGGTGTATTTTAAGCGGGACGGGGAGCTGATAGAGGTGATCTCGTACACCCTGCCGGGCGAAGAGGGTGGAGGAAGCAGCTCGGCAGCGGTCCGCGGGGCTCGGCCTCTCATCAGCCGGGACCTGGACGACACCAAGCTGCAGAAGTCGCTCTCACTGCTGGGGCCAGACGGGCGACCGGGTCGCCTTTACACAGAGAGCCCGGGGTCGCGGGGCGGCGGTGGCGGCAGCAGCTACACGGCAGGCCAGCCGCTGTTGGGCCACGAGCCCAGCCCGGCTACGGAGGTGATCCCAGAGACGGTGGTGAATCGCGAGTTCCCGCGCTGGGTGCAGAGCAGCGACCCGCTGTACTTCTTCAGCAGCACGCACGTGCCGCAGAGCGACGGCTCGGTCATGGTGCAGGCCAAGCTCACGTGGACGCTCAATCCGCAGGTGGACAACGACGCACTGTTCAGCTGCGAGGTCAAACACCCCGCGCTGTCTATGCCTATGCAGACGGAGGTTATACTGGGTGAGTATCCATGCGCATGCATGCAGACACACAACCTTCAACATGCCTTTGTGGTGTGTTGCAGTTAACAAACCCAGAGAGAAGCGCATTCACACATGCTTACAGATGTCCTCCACATACATACATATGGGCTCAACCACAATAGCTCCCCACACATGTGTACATGCACAAGCACACAAAAACACACAAACACACGCACACACACACACACGTTACCCTAAGTGCTCCTACTTATGCCAGCGCTGACAGATGCACTCAGAACAACACAGATTTCCATTTGAGCCTTAATTGTGTTACAGCCAAGCAGATTGCTGGTTTTAAAGGCAGAAGGCAAAACCGTGAGTGACTGACAGTCCAATTCATTGCAGCGCCTGATGCTAGATTGAGTTAAGTTACAGCCGATATTGAAAAAGTCAGCCTGCATTAAGCGAGCCAAGTGAGAAGGTGCTGGAACACATTTGGACTTTGTCAGAGCCTATTGTGTGCATTTTTGACAATAAAAAATATGAAGACACGGAACAAAAAAAGCATGTCTTTTAACTGAGAGATTTCCTCAGACACTTTACCCTCTCTTCATATTAGGCTTTGTCTTTAAATGCAGAGGGCTGGTTTGTTTAACTGCAAATTGTGAGGAGTGCAAGTGGCACTAACGCTAACGCAGCATGGCTAATGACTGTGCTTGCAGGAAGCCTTGAGTGTGCGGGCACCAATTTCTGCTTTAAAACAAAACACTAAAACAAAGATGGCCTCCAGCGGAACCCATTATCACTTCAAAGGCGTGCACTGCCATGCCACTCTTCTTCCTCGCGCTGGTGGTGGGGAGAGGGAGGACGAGTGATGTGTCACTGACAAGATAAACACAGACTCTGCTCTCCTTCTTTCCTTTCTTTTTCTCCCTCTCCCTCTCTTTCTCTCACTCTCTCAGTGTCTTTTTTGCTATCTCTCTCCTCCTCACTCTGTCTTTTTTGTTTCGCCTGGAGCACGGCGGACAGTGGAGAGGCGGATGTGCGTTTGGAAGAGAAGGCTGCAGCTGCCAGTGAACACCCGCGGTGCCAAATGTGGGCTTTTTGACATGGGCAATTCCCCTTCCCAACTCCCCAATCCAACCAAAAAATCTCTCTCTCTCTCTCTCTCTCTCTCTCTCTCTCTCTCTCTCTCTCTACCTCTCTCTCTCTCTGGTTGTGAAGGAATGCAGTAATTTCTCAGGGTGCTGCAGAGCAACAGAGAACAGCCACTGATTACCAATCTCATCTTTACTGCACACACATACACACACACACACACACACACACACACACATGAAATTATCTAAAACACACACACACACACTGTACCCTAATGCAGCTAACATGCAGCACCCCTTTTTAGCCTGATGAGGAGCATTCTGTTCTCACTATTTGTGAACAAAACTCACATCATCAGCCTTAACTGAACATGCCATATTTGGGTGTGCTGGATGCTGAACAAGCCTGGCCAGAGACCGAACGACTTATCGCTAACCAAAACCAAAAGGGGGCCGAGGGCTGTTTGATCCCCGTCCCACTCCCTTGGCAGCAGAGCCTCACCCCGGCCTACACTCCCTGCCATAATCCTGGCCCTAACCCCTGGCCTCCAAACATGGTGACCTCCCCAATCTGTTCCTGGAATTCCACTGTGCCCTTTGCAGAACAGCAGAGAGAAACAGAGAGTTAAACAGACAGAGAGAAAGAGGGAAAGGAAGAGAGAGGGAGAGAAAGAAAGAGAAAGAGAGGTGTCTCGTTGAAAATTTCGAACTACACTGAGCAAATTGTATTTGCCGGTGTTGCAAAGAGCGAAAGCAAGAATGAGCGAGAAACAAAGAAAGAGAGGAAATGAGTGTTGGAGGAAGGGGGGGGGGGGGGCGACACACATTTGTTTGTACTTTCTTCCTTGCGAAAAATGAGGGGAAATGCACATAGCAAGGAGCCCTAGAGAAAGGGCTTGCTAACTGTCAGAGGCTTTCATAGTTCGACAGAAGCTTTTTGTCCATGACTATTCAAGCCATTAATTTAACAGTAGCTAGTCGCTTTACAGGAGCACAAAGTGCTGCCTCAGACCATCTCAGTTGCCGCCCGGAGAATACCAAACAGAAAATGTGCATTTGTTGATTTTAATTGGAACATGATTCAAATTCAAAGCATTCGTAAAAAAATAAAAGAAAGAATGAAAATACCAACTTCCCTGTAGTCTGACAGTGCCTTGTGAGGTTGTAATGGTGGTGGTGATGTGTGTATATGACAGGGCTGTCTGAAAGAAGAAATCTGGTGTGCATCCATCCATATTTCTGTGGTTACATTGCAGTCTAAAAAAGGAAGGGGCAATCAACACTAATCCAAGTAGGCATTTAGGAAAATGCAACTGAAAGTAAGTAAAGCAAGTTACTGTGCCCCATCTGGTAAGAGTTAGCTGCCAGTTCACTATTCACTGTATGTTCAGTACTACAACAGCACTCTGAAACAACAGGATTATGGATTGATTGACAACAGATTTCCCCTTTAACACTGTGGATATATATCCCAATTGCAGCTTATTATATTCTGGTTGGAAGAGGATGTAGACCAGCCTAGAAACCCAGAGGTACCCTAGCATTAGCCAATGGACTAACCCAATGCAGACACGCCTACAGTAGAAACAAACCAAAGGGCCTCAGTAGCTGTTTTGCAGAGTTTGGTTGAAGCTTACATTTGCTCTGCACTTACTCTCTAGATTTTTACTTACATTGATCTATCCCTGTAGAGACTCACTATGGGGCTGTGACTGGTTGCAGAAGCAGTTTGTAGACAAACGCTGATTGAGACCGGTCCATCCATAATAGCCGGACTAGACGTTTTGATGTTTAAGTCTGGCTTGTCAGGCTAGATGTAGACAGCATGGTGTTATTGCTATTCTTGTTATGTCGAAATTGCTCTAAAACCATCTCTTTTTATTGTCAATTATGTTGTGTTTTGTATTCACAATTTCACCATGAGGGTATTGATATTGTTACCAATAGGCTTTGATTAGGAAAGAGGAGCAGGCATGGTGTTTGACTGCAGAAATAACTTCACCTGCTCGTTCTTTGAAAATACTCTGCTCCACTGACTGTCATGCCATGATTGTCCACGCAGATTATTTTCTCCCTCTGCGGCCTTCGAGGTTTATGTGATTTGCTCCCCTGCGTTTGCCCAGGAAATGAAAAGAGAGTCGTGGCAGTGACCAGGAGTGATACGTCTCCCAGCATTTTAATATTCCCACAACAGATGAGGACAGCTTGACAGCGAACCAAAGTGCTGGAACACTCAATGCATATTCATTAGAGTTAACCAGTGACTCCCTCTCTCCAAGTCTTTCTCATTCTCTCTTTTTCTGTCAGTGCCCACCCCCTCCTATCTCTACTGTGTGTGTGTGTGTGTGTGTGTGTGTCTGTGTTTGTGGACTCCCTCTCTTCATCTGGTACTGTGTTTAAAGAGAGAGTTTCTCTACTTCAATCTCATTATTACAATATGCCAGCAGAGCTTTTTTTCTTCTCTCTCTCTCTCTCTCTCTTTCTTTCTCTCTCTCTCTCTCTCTCTCTCTCTCTCTCTCTCTCTCTCTCTCTCTCTCTATCTCTGTCTCTGTTTTTTCTCTCTCTTTATAGTCTCAGCCTCAAATCCCTTGTCTATCAGTCATTCACAGGGCCCCAGATTTGGAATTCATGAAACCAGCACCCTCTTCTAATTAAACATCACCTCGCCACCCAAGATTTGCATGGGCGGTTTCTCTGATTCCGCCGAATCAAGCAAGCAGTACTCAAGTTCTAATCTCACACACAGTCAAGAGAAATTATCTGTTGTTGCAAGAGAGGGATGACAATGAGGATGTCTTTATTTGCATGCGCATATTGTGTGTGTGTGTGTGTGTGTGCCTGTGCATGCTTGTGTTTGTGCATCTGTGTTTTTGTATGTGCCTGTTTGTAGTCGTGCCAAATTGTGTGTGCACTGTATGTGTTTGGTGGGAGGGCGGGGGGGGGGGGGGGGGGGGTATGGATGGGTTTGTGTGTGTGTCCAGAGTTCATCCTGAACATGACTTCAGGATGTGTGTCTCCACGAGTTTCTCTGGGCAGGCCACCTCAGCATGCTGTGCTCTGTGTCCTGGCTTACCTTCTAAAAGGAGGGGAGAGTGGCCCCTTGCAGGTGCTGATTGCTGGGCTGTGCTTTCATCCCCAGCATGTTTCTGCCAGCCTCACGTCCTGATTGGACTGTCACAACACTCTACAGGACACAACACTTAAGACACGCTAACACAATAGGAACATCACGGAAATGCACATGCGATAACGCCGGGATATGCTTTTCTTTTAGATCAAATAAAAAGTGTAAAATGTTCATGTTCATGTGAAATATAAAATGAATTTCGGTGTTGTGTAGATAATGAAAGCAAAGTACATTATATAGATGACAAAACACAGATAGAGAGAAAGATAACATAGCAAAAATAAAATGAAAGGCAAAAGATTAAATTAGGCAAAAAATTGTGAAAATATTATGACACAGATGGTGTGAAATTCGTACACAAAAAACTGTCCCAATCTCCAGCTCATTGTAGCTGTAGCAAGAGTAATAGACAGTCTTGTCTCCAAAGATGGAGGCTGAAAATGAGTAGTGGACTAGCATTAGGCTTCTCTGTCGGAGGACTGGAGAAGAAGCCGTTCCCCTGTGTGGCAGCATAGTGTGAGTGCCAGCCGGAGCGTTCAAAATGTTAGACTGGCATTAACCCCAGGGACACGACAGTTGGCCACTCTGTGTGGTCGGGGCCCGCTGGCCAGCCGAGCGGCCAGTTGGTCGTGGGGGCCATCGGGTGTCACCGCACGCTGTCACAAAACCAAAACGGATGACGTGGGAGGCCAACTGTTCCTCCTGGAGCCTGTCCCAGAATAATATTGGGCGTCCATTGACAATTGCGTGAGCGACCGTCGCCACCACCTTCTCCTGTGTTTAACAGCTTGGAGTTGTGCGTGACGTCTGTATGACAGGTTTGGCTCAAAATAGGCTCCGTGGCGCGTATCTGTGGGCGTGCTGGCCGTGCTTATCTCAATGGGCCCACGCCCGACCTGATGACTGGGCTAAGTGGAATGTATATTTATGCTTTGTAAAAAAAAAAAAATGACGTGTCATTAAAGCTGGACAGAAGGCCATATTGATTGCCAGGCTTTGCCACTTGGTGAGGAGTCATGTCAATTCTCTTGCTGTCTCCTCTCTCAGCTCTCAAGATTATTTTTTTTCCCTTCTCTTTCCCTTCCTGCCTGATAACTCAGTGTATTCATTCACTGCTGATACCCATTTGACAGGTTCTTAATCTTTCGTTTGTATGCACCATCACATCTGCCTCAGCTTCCCCATTGAATGCTGCTCTAATACCCAATTACATTTTTTCATCTTATTATTTTTTATTGTACTATTTTCAAAAAAGTGAGAGTAAAACAGACTATTTGCAGGGGTCTCTGGCCATGACATGATTTATGTGCGAGAGACACGTCTTTGATAGCCATTATGCATGTGGGTACGAAAATCATAATCCATTAGTTAGCTGCAGGGGGCGGAATCGTTAGCAGACTAGCAACACACGCTGCTTCATTAGCCTTGGTGGACAACTTCGGATTTGATTGATGGCTAACAGAAGCGTGATCATTTGTTGTTTGTAATCCACTAAGACCCACTCAAACCAGCTTAGGCTGGAGGAGCATGGTGGTGAATGGGTGGCTGGTTTGGTGTGCCTTGCAGATGCATCAACAGCGTGAAAAGGAAATGTGGAATTCTGTCGACAAACGCTTCGCCGCTCTGTGGTATTCTGTAATATGTCGTGATTTCGTTACTCCACACTGATGGCTGCAGCGTGAAAATGAAAAGTTCACCATCCTCCGCTTCTCTCCTGCTCTTCTCTTCCTTTTCCTCCCCCTCTTCTCCTTCCTCTCTTCTCCTCCCACTCTTAAACTTCCTATGAAATGGATCCATTAGCGCACATAAATACGTACTCAAAACTGCATTTCCCGATACATTTATTTCCCTCTTCACATCTTGTTTCCATCCCGCAAGGTACTTGGCTATTGATTTCAGTCATTTGTTTTTTGAGCACAGAAGCATTGATGGTGCTCCTGTAAGTTACACTAATTTTCAGTTCTACTTAAGAAGAACACTTGGTCATTGTATTATGATGAGGGTTGAGGGTTGAGGAATCTTTCCCCTGTGTCGGCCATCACACAGCTCTCCTATAATAGTAAGGGGACACTTCCGCTGCGGCACCTTCCTCTCATCATTTTCACAGGCTTGTGAAATCGATAACTTATCTCTCTCCAGCTCTTCAAAAGGTCACAATATTACAGCGTCTCTCTCTCTCTGTCTCCTCCTCTCTGTCTTTCCCTCTCTCTTTTCACAGCCAGTTTCTCTCTTTTCTTCTTCCTATCTCTTTCCCCTCTCTCACTCTCTCTCTCTCTCTCTGTCATGCAACATCCAGCCTTTCTTTGGGACCAAATTAAGCCCATCTGGGGGCTTCGGTCCGTACGAGACAAGGGGTTTAATTCTCTGAGTGTTCCTTATCTCGTCGCCTCCACACTGCTCCTCGCCTGCCCTGTTTCTTCCTCACCGTAATGAGTATCTACCCAATTTAGCTCCTTGTCTCTCTGAGAGAATAAAATTCGCCTTCGCCCTTTTGGATGAAAGGACCTCGAATCCCCACAGCTGCCGGCTTGTGACCTTAAGAATCTCGTCCCGTGACCCTGGCGTCTCTGAAGCCTCGTCGCAACCATTTTAATTGATAGAATGGGGCGCTAGCTTACTCGCCTGCTTGCCGTCGTTCTTGTTTCATTGTCGTGGACAGGATGTGAACTGTATCCCTGGCCGTGGACACTGTCATATTGTGCCCGTGGGGAGGATGTTCCACTGTTATTGTTTCTCACTATCTTTTTTATCTCTCCCTCCATATTCCCCTCTCTTTCTCTCTCCCTCTCTCTCTTTTTCTCTATCTCTCTCTGTCGCTCTCTCTGTTTTTCTGTCTTTCTATCCATCTATCTCTCTCTGTCTCTTTCCTCTGCGCAGCGGCTCCAAAGGGCCCCAAACTGATGATGCACCCCGCGCGAGCGAAGGTAGGGGACACGGTGCGCATCTCCGTGCAAGGATTCCAGGTAGGATCTCCAGTGGTAAGTGCATGGGGGTGTTGAAACCCGGAGCCCAGTTCAGCCGGGGATATGAGGAGGCAGGAGGGCTAAATGCACAGTTAAGCCTGTTCAGCCACCATGGCACTCTTCTATACTGGCCATTCTTAGAGCTCTAGGGTAGGCAATACACCACACACATCTGTCAGAGTTGCATCTTTACAAGAGTGTGTATGTGTGTCAGTTTGTGTGTATATGTATGTGTGTATGTGTCTGTTGTGGAATTTATTCAGGAAGCCCTACTGCTTTGTATCCGATAAATCAAATGATCCCAATCAGTCAGTATCCATTTGTGTACGAGGCGTTTAGGGACAGTTAATTAGTGGCTTTAGATTTTAACTTTCATTTTTCTTCAACTTTCTTTTTTTGAGGGCCGTGTAATGATAATGCTCCACACAGGAGATCCACCTCGCCTCCTGTTTTACGCTTGCCATCCCCCTGCCAAAAGGCATTGAGAGGAATCTGATTGGAAGCGAATCGTCCGTACCGAATTCGCTTTGTTTATCTACATCTTTGTAGCTTTCAGGTGTTGCAAGTTTCAACTCACACCCAATACCACACCCCCCCCCCCCCACACACACACACACACCCCTCCCCACACACATACACGTGCATCCCAGTACCCCTCATCTGGTTAAGCATAGCCATCAATCTCACTCTGGCAAGCAGGCGCATTTATCGTGCTGTAGCCAGCAGCGCCTGCCTGTCAGCTGGGGCTGGATTTACTCCCTCAGTAGCCCCTTAGCCTCTGCCTAGGAGAAGTCAAGCAGAGAGATTGTCTCTGTGTAACTATCATTGTCTGCCAAAAAAAGAAAATCCTTCCCTTACAGAAAAAAAAGGCTGAGAGGGAGAGAGAAAGAGTGAGAGAGAGGGAGGGAGAAAGAGAAAGGAAATCACATTGCAAGGGACAAAATCCCGCCATCTCCGTGGGAGAAACGAGACAGTGACGGACTTAGAGGAAGATACTCAGGTGGAAATAGGATGGGGTACTGATGTGATGGTATAACAAATCATCTTTTCCTGCCTCCCAGCCTCTCGGCAAACAAAATCCTTTGGTATGCAAAGGTAGAATTTTTTGTTTGTTTGTTTTTTATCACATCATTTCGAGATTTATTTAGTCTTGTTTTCCGTCTTCCTTGCTCCTCTTATTTGTCTTGCTTGGATTATTACTTTGGAAATGAGGGCGGGGGAGGCTGTTTTTATTTTTATTTTGCCGCTGTTCAGTGCACCACCTCTCTTCCGTATCTGACAGCTCTAAAGTGTGTGTGTGTGTGTATTGCCCCCAGTTTGGTATATGTATATGTATTTGAGACAATATCTTTGTCATTAAGAATGGTCATTATAGAATAGGCTTAACTGGGTATTACAGCTAATTGAAAGCAGTGGAAGGATTTCTTTTAGTTTTTTGAAATGTGATGGAGCGAGGACATTCCTTCCAGTCAAAGAAATCAGTTCGATAGTAAGTGAGCAAACGCAAATATTCTCCCTTATCCTGTGCTTTATCAAGGCTCTGGGGTTTCAGTTGAACATAGAATAGATGCCACTGTAACAGAGAATTCACCTTTCCCTGCTCCTTTTGTGGTCATATAGCAAAAAAATCTCTATCCCCTTTTGTTTTGTTTTTTTTGCTGAAACTTCTTTTCTGTTTTTTCTTGTCCATTTGATAAAATACTTGACCATTTAGATTTTTTATAATTTCTCCTACTTTTTGGTAATTCAGAAAGCACAAAAAAATCTATTTTTGTTTTATTTTTGTTCTATCATCAATGGGGGATATGTGACAAAGAAAGCCTATCAAAGGCCTTTCCATGTTTTAATCTGGATGTGACCCAAAACTACTTGACCTCCTAGAAATTACCAGTCTCATCTCACCGCTGTCATAGCATGTGTGTGGCCTGCGTACTGCGTGTGGTATGAATGTGTGTTATGTGTGTGGGTGTGTTTGGATGTACACACTGCCATTCAAGTTCTCCATCTTAGGCACTCTGAAAGGTCATGCCGTCACAATGGACCAGTAAATCTTGCCAAGTGGATCCGGCACCCGCAGCCAGCAGCTCCTTATTTTTTTTATGTAGGATCAACTGAAGGCAATTTAGGCAGATGAATAGGCGGCAAGGGGAAGAGACAGGCCGTCTGAGGAGTCCATGTCTTCCTCAACTTGCCTAGTGAAAATGGCTGAGTGGCTGTGTAGAGTGGCTGTGTAGTAAATAGCAGCATAATGTCTTCAGAGGTGCCGTGGTTGACTGCTAGCAGTCGGCCGTTTAGCAGCGGCAGGGGTCGGTGTAATTCTTCTCCCCCTACAGGCTACACCTCACCAAATGGGCAGGAGTGGGGAAAAAGTGAAGGGGCTGTTGGCTTGTCTTATCGTGACCTTTCACAAGCTATCCATCACCCCCTGTGTTTGTGGGTCGTCAGGCACGCCCAAAGCCACCTGTGACCTATCTTACACGCACCCCGCCCCCTCCCACACACACACACTTTGCACCCAACCCCTTTGTTCTTGAAATAAGTTCCTAAAATGAATAACATCTTTTTTGCTCTTTCTCCCCCTCACATGGAGGATCAATTCATCACCGTGGTCGCTAAAAGTCACCACACTCGGCACATGCTAACATTTGAATGCTAAGTTAAAGTAGCCCTGCCCTTGTCACTGCAGAAGTGTGTGGTCATGTCCACCTATTTGACTGTATTCAAATGTGTATCTGCGGTGAACTCCATTAGGAGTTAATTTCTCATTTCTCACACATCTTACTGTCGGGAGTTTGGAGCCATATGAAACATAAACTTTAAAAAGCCACTCTCTGCATAATGTGTCAAGCTAAATGGAGAATTTCTCTACAGAGGATTATTTTTTTTTCATTCCAAAGCCTTTTTAAAATTTAATGTCGTTAACTTGTCATGTCAAGGACTGTATTATTCATGGTTTGGTGAGGGCTGAGAGAGGGCCTCTGAAGTTGTTTCTTTTTTATTTTATTCAGGAGCCCCTCTGCTAGAATCTAAAATATGTTCTCTACCGCTCATCACAATTCTCCATGACACACACACACACAGAGACACACACACACATCCCTACACACACAGTCACTCATACACAGACTTTCTGTCACAGACACACACACATACACACACACTCACACACAGACACACACACAGTTTTATACATAGTCAAGTTTTGTACACAGACACAGAACAACACACACACTGTCTTTCATTCTCTCGCTCTTTGTTACTCTCACTAACTCACTCACCCACATACACACACACACAAACACTCGCACACATGCCCTTTACACATTCTAACACCCTTTCCTTGCACCCCTGGGCAGAATGAAGTGTTTCCTGAGCCGCTGTTCACCTGGACGAGGGTGGGTGGCCGCTTGCTGGATGGCAGCACGGAACGCGGCGGCAAGGAGCTGGTGCTGGAGCGTGTGCCCGCAGAGCTCAATGGCTCCATGTACCGCTGCACTGCGCAGAACCCACTGGGCTCCACCGACACGCACACGCGACTAATAGTGTTCGGTAAGCCGCCCAGGCCAAACTAGCCTCCACCAGACAACAGTGTATCTGGCCGCATCCCAGTCTTTCAATTTCATTAATCTGCACACGCACGCACACACACACACACACACACACACACACAGACACAAACAGCACTTACCATATGGGCACTACAAAACACTCCCAGGCCTGGGAATACTGCGAGCTGAGAATTATTGATGAAGTTTCTGTTTCTAAAGTGATGCAAGCCAATTCTTTATTTCACCCAATTTATTGAGTCTCTGCAAAAAAATGTGAGAGAAAAAAATAGCTTACTATGCTTTTATTAAAATTCTTTATTATTGAGAGCTTGAAACAATCCAGTCAGAGTATGATGCTGGATATAGACAGCATTACTTTTATCAGAAATAGACAGAGTGACAGTGAAATGGAAGCTGTTTGTTATAAAATTCTTTTTAACATAATAAATAAAACAAAAAAGTAATATATATATATTTTTTTACATAATCATGACATTTGATTTCATGGTAACTGAGTACACATTGATACAAGACTGAACAAGTAGCAAATGACCTAATGAAATTCACCATATTTTCACCTGTGCCCCACCCCCAAGGAGCCCCTACACCCCTTTTGACAACAGATGACCCCACATGACCCCACATTACATGTACAGCCAGACAGCCAAGCCATCTTCATCACCTTTACTGCCATTCCCACGAGTGTGAGCTGCCACCTGTGTGTGACCCCTCCTCCTCATCCCTGCCTCTCCCTCATTACACCTCGATCATCACCACTGTCGTCGCCGCTAAACCCACTGCTTCATTAGCACGACTAGCGGCCCTCTGTCTATCTCTTTCTGTCGTTTTCTTTTTTTTTTCTTTCTCTCTTTCTGCTGATGGTGTGTTCTTCCTTCTCTCCTACCCATTTCTTAGCACTAATGATTTCACCCAGGCTCCCAAAGTCTTCAATTAAACTCATCATTTATTAAGAGCAGCGGCATTATTTAAGAAAATATGGATTAATTGCGGCGAATCCCAGTGATAAATTTTGCATGCTACCAAAGTGCTTGATTAATAAGTGATAGTATTTTGAAAGGCCTGAAAATGTCCGCACAAAAGCGAGTCACAATGATGAACGAGTTGGCTGTAAATTACCGCAAAAAAAAAGAAAAGAAAAAACACGACTCTCTGGGAATATTCTCCAGTCTCCACAATGCTGTAAATGAGACTATTTAGCAGGAGCTTCCCATCAGTGATACCTCATTATCATATTAAAGAAATAATGAAGTGCCAAAGACTTGGAAACAAAAAGTAAGGAACAAAGCCAGATGACCCTCATTTGTTTTGAAGCATCTGTGTGTTTTTTTCTGCTCTCTTGATGTTCACTGAGTGCTGAGTTCGGCTTTCCTTCCCGGGGCAAAGATGCTCAAAGGCCTGTGTCATGATTTGTTTGTTCTTTTTGCACTGTTGTCGTTATTGTAGATGTTTTCTTCTGTGTTTTTTGCCCTCATTATTAGGCCTATTGATGTGGGAATGAGATTGTTCCTTGACCTTACAGCCCAGCCATGTTTAGATAATGCTTTTTTTTTTAGTTCCGTGCCCTGGAAAGGTCTTCTGAGGGCTCAGCCTGGCACAGACTGAAGCACTGGGGTAGATCTAATCAGAGGCTCTCTTTAGGAGATGAAGGACTCTCACAGTTTCTCACACTAATCCCAGACAAAGTCACAGCCCTGACTCACAGTTGGGTGCTGCCACTGCACAAAAGTGTATAAACATACCCACACACACTCAACACACACCACCACACACACACACACACACACACATCCAGGCATAAATAAACAAGCCCC
>JAGFZM010003391.1:0-36691 GCA_017657215.1 Limnothrissa miodon
CACACACACACACACACACACACACACACACACACACACACACACACACTACACACACACTATACTACTGCAGACCCTCCTAATAACCATTTACAGGAGGAAAAATCTTGGAGGGCAGGAATGTTATTCCACTCTTTTTTATAAGAAACAATACATCCATTAAAAAAAATCATATAAAGATATTATATAATACACATATTAAGAGAGGAACATATGACTAAGAGAACAAGCGCTATCTTGAATAAACCCTGTGTCCCATGCTCCCCCCATGCTCCAGACACACATTTATACACACTGACAGACCCCACACACACATACGTACACACACCCAGCACACATGCCTTTGCATACACAAGCACATTTACATGGTTCTCTTTCAGTCTTTTTGGTTGCATTGTTTTGTTTTCTTTGTTTGTTTGTTTTCCCAACTTTACCGATTAAAAAAAAAAGAAAAAGAAAAGAATATTCTCTTTGAAAAAAAGAGCATGTGGATGAGCACTTGGGCTTAATTCTGTGTGGTCAGACTTGTTCTGTTGTTGGTCATGCAGAGGAGAACAGCACTGGATGAAAGGGAGAGAGACAGAGAGAAAGAGAGAGAGACCCTTCTGTAATATGGACCTAATCACAGGTATCCATGGGAACAAAAATTGGAACAAAATGGGACTCTGTTTCTCTCTTTTCAGAGGCATCTGTTGACTTTTTTCTTATTATGGATGAGATTTTTTTTTTTTTTTGCCTCTCCATTTCTTTCTTCTCGGGAATGGCTCATGGCTGGAATGTACAAGAAGTAAAGTATAATAACTACAAAAAAAATCAACATAAAAAACTCAACAAGTCTTGTGAACTCTAGTGTGATTTTTCTGAACAGACGTGGAGAAGCCTCTTTTTAAGTGTATTTTTGTGTACATCCCTGTAAATAATGGAAATTATAAATGAGAAAATTTTAAGAAGAAGCTATAGGGGTTCGGGGACAGCTTCTATGTGGGGAAACAGACACTTGGAGGTCCACAGTTCACCACCTTTTTCTTTCTTTCTTTGTTTTTTTCTTTTCTCTCCTCTGCCTGTGTCTGGTCATACCCTGTACTCTTTTTGTTTTGGAACAAGAAGATAAAACAAAATCAACCTCTTTAAAAACAAACAAAAAAAAGCTTTGGAACTACTGAATAATCAAAAATCTGACACGTGACTTTCTCCATTCTGTGTTGATGAGGCATTGCTGCAGCAGACAACTGAGAGGAAAGCAATCATGTAACATGCTGTACGTCTGACTTTTTGGTGCATGTGGATAACCCCCCCCCCCCCCTTCATATGTCAACAGTGGTTCCTCCCACATCCATCCATCACCCCACCCGCACACTCCATTGCATAATCTCACCGATGCGTAATCTGTTTTCTACCCGTTGCATATTATCTTAAGTGATCTGCATTGTGTACAGTATGTAACTCTTGCCTATAACATCTACTGGTAGAGTCATGTTAGCCACCATACTCCACCTTGCCTCCACCATCTACCTCCACCCCCACTCCCAGTACACCACCCTCCCAATCCTCCTCCATATAGACTCACCTCCTCTGTCCCTGCCCCCTCGGTACAAGCTCAAGTGAAGCTGAGTGTAAACAGGGTTTGTTGCATTTGTTTCATATCACCTGTATTAAAATGGAGATGATCAACTGAAATCGCCTGAGGTGTACTTCTGCACATTTCTGGATAGCAGACATCTGGGTTGGAGTTTTGAATGTGTGTGTGTGTGTGTGTGTGTGTGTGTGTATGTGTGTGTGTGTGTTTAATATAGCCTAAATAAATTAAAAAATGTGAGTGAAAGTGGCATTGAGTTAAGCCGAATTATAAACAAAATCTGAATAAAAGCCTGATTGGAGAGAAAGATGTAAGAGAAGTTTTCCCCGTCAATATGGATATTCATATGTCTTGGAAATATGAAAATATAAGGGCACTTAATGTTGATATTGGATTGGAAATTGTACTTTTTTGTATTATGTTCTTTAAGAATTGTATGCTAGGTTAACAAACAACTTCTTGGTAATATTCTGAACATTATGCCTATTCATAATTCAAAATTATTAATGAATTTATTTATGTGGAAACTGTCAGACTTTGTAAATGATTTAGAATGATGATTGAAAATGGTCCATGTAACGCTTTGCAGAGCTTTTTTCTATTTGCACATTTCACATGAAAATAATGAAATATTGGCTTAAAACCTCCCATTTCTCAGACATCACATCAAGTTGATAACTGTTGCTGGATTTGTATTTTGTATTGAGTGTACTGAAGGTGTTCAGAAGTTCAAAAGTAAAAAAAATGACTCAATATTTAAGTTATTTTTACGCTTGGAGTAGGACTAAACAATGAGTGCCGGTTGTTTGGCCTACCGTGGACACTTGCATTTGCTTGTGAAGAGGTCCTTCATAACTTTTCTTGCCTCACTGTGAATTCATAGGTGACTGCATCTTTGCCGCAATAGCTGACAAATCAGTTTTGTGAGAATTATGGATCACGTGTAGCAAGTAAAGGCAAGTTTGTGTAGATTTTGTTCATTTAAAGTGGGTGGGGTTTACACATCCATATCCAAACTATCTGTTGACTAAACAAAATATAATTTATATACTGTATTAGCCCAAATATTGGTGCCATGTTGCATAACCAGCCCTTGACCATCTACAATACTGAAATGATTGTGCTGATTGTGCAGTGGGCTAAGTCCACAGCTTACGGTTTAAAAGGTTTGCTCCAAACCATGAAAAAAATATTCCATGTAACAATCAACAATCAGTGTGCAGCCATTGGCTATAACAATTCACCAAATGCAAGTACAGTAATTCAGTTTACAGGTAGGAATGAGGATTTGATTGCCTCCAGTTAGTTTGTCTGGTAGGCATAGGCACATTTCAAGCTCACAAACTTATCTATTCTTCTCATTTAGGCTTCCTCTACAAATGGGAAGCAGTCCCACTACACCTGAGCCAGGATACCCCCTCCCCCAACCTCTGGAATGAATGGCCCTGGCCTGTCCAACTATTGGAATATTCACTAATTTTTAGTCAGTTACAATAATTCAGCATGCATTGTTTTAAAAATCAATTAATACATTTAAAAATAAACTAAATTATCTATTTCTTGAGTAACCTGAAAAACTGATAATAGAAGTTTTTAATCGATTTTTCATTTCATTCTTTTTTTCATGTGAAATCTGCAAATAAAACAAAGCACTGCCAAGCGTGGACTGAAAATGGGTTAAAATTATTTATACAGTCTGCACCATACTATGCAGATGCTCTTGGTAATGCAGAAGCAAACATGCTGATGATACCCACAAGTTTTTCTGAATGACCTTCATCCATCTACTCAGGGATCTCTGACTTCCCTTCACACCTTGTGAGTTTTTCATTTCAAGTGTGCCATAGAAAAGTGGACTTGCTGAACACTTCATTTTGTTAAGCCCCCCAAAAAAGTTCAAAAATCATTCAAAATGAGGTCATTCCTCGAACTCTTCTCACTAATCTGCTGCCGTGTCCAACCTAATCAGGAGGAAATGGTTTATTGTTTTAGGCTGACTTTGCCTCCCGCGTGTGTTTGTGTGTGTGTGTGTATGTGTGTTATGAGTTATATAACTTTGTCCCTTTCTCCTTTCCAACTTCCTCACCCATGGTGGCCCTAATGCAAAGTAATCCTGTGTTTTTTGGTATTCAGAAGCATTGCAATTTAAGCTATTCTAGACACACCGTGTATTAAAGGATTATGGCCCAAAGCCTGAGGTAGTAGAAGGAGATTTGGTGGGCTTAGTAAAATATGTGTGGGTGTGACGCGTGGGTGTGGGTGTGGGATTCTCCTGAATGAAGCGGCTTCACCTTCCTCGCAGCTCGATGAGTGCGGGGAGGTTTGGGAGCGGCACAAGACCACAGACGCATTCGGAATGATCGTTCCGGCAACCTTCACCCGGGCACTCTCCAGCGCCTCTCGATTGCTCTGCACAGCAATTCATTACACAGCACCTCGCTGTTTCGCTCCAAACAGCTTAGCTTCCAGCACACCACTATTTCTTTTTTATTACTTACTTTTAGTTGTTTGAGGAAGGGAGCTTCTTTTAAAATGAATTAATATTCAATAGAGGAAAAAGCCCTGTGCACAATGACACACAATGAGGTGTGTGTGTGTGTGTGTGTGTGTGTGTGTGTACGTGGGGGTGTATTTTTGAATAATCAAGCCATTAAAATTGCATTTTAATGGCTTGATTATTCAAAAACACTATATCTCTGTTGTTTACAAATTGATGCCATTTTAGGTGTGAACAGCACACTGACTTGCTGCTCTGCTATTGTGTTTGGTCTTGGTGAGAAAGGCAGTGTCTGGTTGCCTTGGCCACTCTCCTCTGTCACACTTGAGTCAGGCAGACCCTGAAAACAGGATTGTTGAGGCAGGCAGGGAAATTAAATGTGGAAGATTGTTTACTTGATATTCTGCTGATGGTGGATGAAAGGTAAACATAAATGGCAGAGTGGAAATATGTGTGCATGGGTGTGTCGGAAGGTTGTTATCTACATGTGTGTGTGTGTTTGTCTATCATGTGTCTATCGTGTGTGTGTGTGTGTGTGTGTGTGTGTGTGTTTGTGTATGCGTATGTTTGTTTGAGTACCATGTATGTTTGTGTAATATGCCAAAGCTGCACCCTATAGACAGTGACTGAATGTCAAAAAACATGAAGGTGGGTAAAATCAAATGCCCCCCCCCCCCCCCCACACACACACACACACATCCCCTACCCCAAACACCAAATAATGACACCAGAGCTGTAGAGCCATCCTCATCAATCACACAGCCACACACTCCATAGACAGCCATTATCATAAACCTTTCTTCTCCCCTCTCTTTTTGCAGGAAATACCATTACATCTCTTCAAAGGCTGTGAAATGGTAAGATGAAATACACTGGGGAGTAAGTGCTGCAGCCGGGGCTGTATCTCATGCCTTGGTGGCTTAACTCTTTGCAGGCTCAGCCTACCACTGGTTGTAAATATTATGGCCAGCAATACGCGGCTGGGAGAGCAGAGGTGCTCCAGGAGCAATCACATGGACATTCATTATCCTGCTACTCATGGCACGGTGCCAGCTTTGCCACGGATCTCCATCTCGCTCGCCTTTCGCTTTTTTGTCTGACCTTCTTTACTTATAGTCACTGCATCAGAGCTGTTAATATGTCTATGGATGTCCTCGCAATTCCTCCATGTTTTTCATCTTTCCATGACTTCTCTTTCACACGGACTACCATTAATACCATTTCCCTTTTCTTCTCCCCTGTCTTTCTCTCTCTCTGTCTCTTTCTCAATTCAATTCAGTTCAAAGTTGCTTTATTAGCATGATTGAAATTCAGTGTTGCCAAAGCTTAGAGAACAGTAGAACATCATATCAGTATGAGGAACCATTGGGTGAAAAGGGAAAAGAAATGGGCAATGTTGCAATGAGGTAAACAGTAGCATGAAACAATTTGTGACATTGTTCCATTAATAGTCAGACTCACAGTCTCTCAGGGTATGGCAGGCTGTAAATTATTGTGTAGCTAACCGAGCATTTATTCTGTTATAAGTTGCTAAAATTTGGCATGTTGTCAGAGACAAGTAAAAATGCATTCTTATTTCTCTATATTTTGGACAGTAAACTAGAAAGTGCATCTTTGTTTCGTACCTCATCTACTCTCCCAGGAGCCATGCTTTTTTATGTCACCCTTGTCCGCTATAGAGAGACTGTGGTTACTTAGCCTGTACTTGGTAAGGATCTGTCTCTGCATTGTATCTATGATTGAAGATTGATGGGTTAGTGTTCCGGAAAAATGCATTTTTCATTTTTAAGATTTTAGTCCATTGTGTGTGTTAACTGATTTTCTGATCTTCTGATGTAACTTCTGATGTAACAGTCATAGTCTCTATGTTTCAAGAGAATGTAATTTTTCTTTAATTATATGTTGCCCCCCCCCCCCCCCCCCCCTCTCTCTTTCTCACTCTCATGTTAGTGTGTGTTTTCTGTCTCTCTGATGTTGTCCATTTGCCCCGGTCTCTTGCTCTAGCATCTTGCTTTGCTTCCCCTGTGGAGCGTGCAAATGCAAACCTGGGTTGATAGCGTGTGATGAAAGACCCACCCATGGCTGCATGGAATCATGCAGAAAGAAGGGACAGAGAGAGAGAGAGAGAGAGAGAGGGAGACCAGGGGGAGCTGGAGCTAGAGGGCTATAAGGAAGAGCCAAAGAGAGGGGGATTGGGAGAGCTGGTCTACTGAATCAAACTGATCCTGTGGTTGTACATGGCGTGCTGTGCATACTACAGATAAAACATCCTGCTGGTCAGACAGGCAAAAAGATATGTGTGGCGGGGAAAAATAAGAATGAGGACAAAGAACTCTGTGTGAGTGTGTGTGTGTGTGCATGTGTGTGAGTGCGTTTGTCAGGTTGGCGGGGTCGGGGTGAAACACAGGAATAGGCTTTTGTGGAGCGCTGGTGAATAATTCACCAAAACCTGTGGCCGCAGCCTCAGGTTCCCTTTGTGCTGCATAAAGACCCTGCTATCCGGTGGCTGAGCGGCGACCGTGACAGGAGAGGGAGCGTTCAAATGTCTCTCCCCTTGACAAGTTTCCCATGGGTCTAACTGACTGCTGATGCAACCACTCTTTGTGAGGCACGGGCCGTGGGTTAAGCACATTGTTTCAGCAGCGGCAATTAAAAAAAAAAAGTGGCAGGGCTCAGTGACAGCTGCTGGAATGACAGCATTGCGTGACTGATGACTGCAGATGTGTGTTCTGTGTGTATGTGTGTGTGTGTGTGTGTGTGTGTGTGTGTCAGTGAGAGAGGAGATCAGGGCAAAAAGGTTTAATAGATAACATATCTGTGTTTCTGTGTGTGCCCATGTGCCCCTGGTGTGTGTGTGTGTGCGTGTGCATGGGTTTGTATCTTTATTTCTGGATGTGAGAAGGAGAAATATGGATGGAGTAATGAAGATGATATTTGGCTCTGTGGATATGTGTGTGTGTGTGTGTGTGTGTGTGTGTGTGTGTGTGTCAGGGTGATCTATAAATATGGATGATGTGTGGAGAGTCAACATTCCTCATCCATATCCAGCTGCAGTTGGACAGCTACATCACTTTCAAGGTACTCACCAAATGTGCTGAGAGAAAATCAACAAATATTATCACTGTGAATTATTTAGAAAGTTGTCTAATTCATAAATACGCCAACACACACATACACACACCTCATACGCTCTGTGTGTGTGTGCGTGCATACGCCCTCAGCCTCCTCGCCTCTGAAAGGGCAAATAAGTTGTCATGGCAAAAGACCTTTGATCTCCACGCTTTCTCTATGCAAACACGGCTTGCGTTCGGTCACTGAAAGCTTTGCCAACACAGCATATCAGCTGGGCACCACCTGCAAGACAAATGACATCCTACACGGACTGTGGCCATGTGTTTGCGTTGGTCCGCCTGTGTTATCTATCATCATAATCTTTTGGACATATCAGCAAATAGAGAAATATCGCTCTAATTCGCCTTCCCTCTGGCTAACCAGCCCAGCAGCGCTATGTGGCAACACTGCAGCACTTTGGATGGCTGGCATGACTCATCAGGCCACTGAAGTCGAACTTCAGCAAGGATGCAAAGCAAAGAGGTATAATAAGGTGCAAAAACAAGCCAACCCCTTCATCTTAACAGTAGGATTTCCCTTGACTGTCATTAATGCCACTTGTTGTTGTTCTGCTTGTTTTGGTTTTTGGTGCAGTTTCGCTGTCTCTTTCTCTCTTGTTTTAAAACAATCTTAGACAGGTGGAGCGTGTCGGGCTCCTCCCCTGTCGCCTGGAACGTGGCATGCAAATACAGTCTGTGCAGGTATCAGGTTCCCAGGTCAACTCGAAGCAGAGTTGTGTTGAGTCGACTCTGGGCTGCAGTTTGGCTGCAGTCTCTATCGTCACTGCAGTTTCTCTCAGCACCGAAGGAGAAAGGGAGAGAGAGAGAGAGAGGGAGGGAGAGGGGGAGAGAAGCAGAGTGACTGGGGCACAAACCATGTAGAGGGGGCTAACTTTGGCTGCCATGCCCAGCAAAAAACGTGTCCAAAGTAAATAGCCGTCCGGTCCAGCACCAGCGGCCAGTCCCTCACCAGCCCCTGGAAGATGCCCGCAGCGGACGTACCGGGCACACGCTTCGACATGCAGCTGCTGGGGAAGCTGACTCTATCCGTAGCCACTGTATTATTCATCTCCTGGGCGTACCGCTTCTACAGTTCCAGAGGTCGCCGCCAGGGTCAGCTTCAGCAGAAAGGGGCAGCTTCCAGAACTAAACCACTATCATCGGCATCACCATCAGCTTCATCATCATCATCATCTTCATCATCATCACTTTCTCTTTCGTCATCCTTGTCATCACCCAATAACTATGCGTCAGGCTCAGCTCCAAATAGGTGCAGCAGCTGCAAGATGGAGCTGCGCCCCCGCGGTAAAGTGACACCGGAACCGGCAGCAGACAGCGCCACCGCTGCTGGAGAGGGCAGCCCACGGGGCCGGCGGCAGGTGTTGAAAATCTCTGTGTGCTCAGCGGCCCCACCTGACAGAGGTGACGGATGTGTCAGAGATGGGGGGGAACGCCCCAGTGGCCAGGTCCCAGGCATCGCCCCGGCTAAGCACATCATCACTGCAGCAGCAACAGCAGCAGCAGCAGTGGCAGAGGAGAGACTGCGGAGAGCCAGAGACGCGGAGAAGAACAGCTCAGTTATGGGCGATGTGGAAAGGACAGATGAGGCTAACAAGATAGCCACAACCCTGACAGCTCCATCTGCAGAAATCGCCACTGGCCACCTGTTCCCATGCCGCCCAATGAGTCCAACTGGACCCCTCTCTCCGGACCCGGTCAGTCCAACTGGCCGTCTGTCACCCTGCCTACCCAGGTCCCCATGCATGCTGAGGAAGGTGGATGGTGCTGAAGTCGGCAGGGAGCTCTTTCAAGACATGAATCATCAAGGCAACTTCTCCAGCTTCCAGTCCAAGGCTGAGGTCAAAGTGGAGGAGGGTGACCTTGTGTTCGAGCGCCCCAAAGACAGGAACGTTGAGGTGCGTGGGAAGATCTATGACTACTACGTGGAGTCCTCGTCACAGTCTATTTCAGACTCCCCAGGGAGTTCAACAAATATCCATTATGATAGCGGCAGGAGAGTTCAGGCACACCCTATAAAACTTGTGACTTTACACAGCACCAGCACCAACTGCAATGACTTCCCTCGCACTCCGAGTTCAATCAGCCCCCCTCTGATCATGCGAGATCTGGTTGTCACCCAGGGCTCGTCGGTAGAGGACAACAAGTCTCCCACCAGTCCCAAAGAGTCTCCCTATGACCAGCCTCAGAGGGGGCTTCTACGGAAAGACAGCTACCTTTTGGCTGCTGCTTCTAACTTTGAGTCTCCTGGTCAGACAGGCAATGGCTTTGGTCCTCCACACAGCCACTCTCCCCTATCTTCAGATGTCCCTTCAAACACTGTCAGCCCTATGATAACTGAGTCACCCGACAAATATATCCTGGGCCCTAGAGAATCGCTGGCAACGACGGCAGCGGATGAGCCGAGCTTGGAGACGGTAGCCGGGGCCAAATTCGTGCACGTCCCCCTGGAGAGCATATCTAGCTCTGACTGGGAGAGTCTGACTGGAAAGCTCGATCTAGGCAACTGCCTGGAGGCACTGGAGCTGGCCAAGAAGCGCAGTCACGCAGCCTTGCAGCAGGCCTCTCTCCGAGTCATGTCTGACAACTACCTCCAGGTCCTGCGGGACCCAGGCCTGTATGGCAGGCTACGAGCTGGAGACCGGGAGCAGATCCAGCGACTGAGGATGAGAGGAAGGCGCTGCCTGATGGTGGCTGACATGGAGCCGCCCGACTGGTCCAGACGCTCTTCTGCCCAGACAAAGGAAACAAAGGCAAGTCCCCGGACGTCTGGCGGGCTCTATTACTACGATGACTACAAAGACACCTGGCACCTGCAGTGCGACATCCCGTCGGAGGTTGCATCGGTCGGGTCAGCAATGTGTACCATGGACAACTATCTTTTTGTGGCGGTCGGCTGCCAGGGTTCCGAACGTGCCAAGGTTCCCTCCAAGAGAGTGTTCTGCTTCAACCCCATCACCTCCATTTGGAGTGAGATTTGTCCCATGAACGAGGCCAGGCCCCACTGCAAGCTGGTTGCCCTGCAGGGTCACATATATGCCATTGGCGGCGAGTGCCTGTCAACAGTGGAGCGCTATGACCCGCGAGCCAACCGCTGGACGTTTGTCGCTTCTCTTCCCAACGACACATTCGCCGTGGCTCACCGGGCGACTGCGTGTAACGGCGAGCTCTTCATTTTGGGTGGCACCCTGCGCTACTCGCTCCTGCGCTACAGCCCCAAAACCAACACCTGGCGCCAGAGTCTGATCGTGAGTACCAAGGAGAGGACCACTGATATGGTGGCGGTGAGAAGCTTCCTCTACCGCTTTGACGTCAACCCATTGTTCGGCATCAACGTCTACCGCTACCACACTGCTGCACGACTATGGTACGAGTGCTGCGGGAAGCCTCTGCCGCACTGCCCCGCTTTCCAGTGCATCGCCATGGGCGATGTCATCTACTGCGTGAGCAGGCAGTTCACAATGAGGTTCCTGGCTGACGAGGTCTCTCCCAGTTTTGTGGCTGAGGACCTTCGAGTGCTTAGCACGGCCAGGGGCATCCTTTTCCCCTTTGTCCTGGCCTTGCCTGATAAGAGCACCCTTCAAACCAGCGTTTGATTCACAACAAGGTCACTTGCAAACCATTCGCTGTAGACACCAAGCCACCTGGAGAAGTGGCTTTTGTTTACAAAGCGAATGCAATTTTTTTGGATTACCAATGAAAAAGAACCACTGCTGAAGGTAATTATGGAGCAACATTGTCAGATTCTCGCAGTAGTCTGTGCCAGGAGTAAATTGACTGTTTCGGGGAGAGTTATTCGTTTTTTGGACTTTCTGTTCACACAAGCAATTTACGGCAGCCTCTAAATCTGCCCAATATTGGGATCCTTTTTTCAGTGGTAACTCATGAACAGTATGAAGCTCTAATGCAAATATAATAATTAATCAGACTGCTCTGTAAAATATATGGTGAGAAGATAAACACAAGGCTGTAAAGATGCCATAGCATCAGGGGTTATTAGCCCAGTGATCCATTTAATCTCATAAATGCCCTCCTCTTTTTATAGTGTAAACTGTATTTCAGATTTCTCTTTGCTAGAAGCAAAAATGAAAGAGGTAAAAACATATCCACATCTGTTCAAATACTGTACATCTGTTCAATCTGTTCAAATACTCACAGAAAACATCTTGAAAGTTGGGATTGAACTGCTGATCCGGTTTTTAGGACTAAAATTCTTAAATAAGAAGCTAACTTCTAACTTGATGCTGTACAGGTGATTGTGCAGTAAATCTCTCCTCTCTAGCATTGTTCTAATCACTAGCAATGTTCTATTCACTTTTTAGATACATGTTTTAAAACATCTTAACTGTTTCTTACTGTGTGTCAGATCTTATCAAGAGCTCCACCTGAGAAACAAAGATATCCTACACATGATGTAATTGATTAGTTGAGGTTGATTTAGAGGAATGAATGTGCCGGGACATTTTAATCACTCACGTGTAAATTTTACTGTGTCTTCATGCTATCTATTTTGATTAGATATGATTATTTATTTGTTTGTGGTTAATTTAGTGTGCATACTCCTCACAAGAGCTAAAATGAAATATACATATATAGACCACAAAATGACTATCCATTTATAATTATATTTTGTCTGAATGCACTGTAGTTTTGTGTTTATGCATATGTGACCTTTAAACATTATTTTAAACTGCTTTACTTTAGGAAACAGACAGAACACAGGAAAAAAAGATAACAAACAATAAACTGCTAGCAGGTGCATGGATATCACCTGCCTCTGACATCCCCTCCAGGGAGACATGTCACTGTAGCGCCCTCATGTGGTTGAAGATGGATTAGGATGTTAGTGAGAGAACCATTGGGGCAGTCATAACAGCAAGAAGAGGGGGAAGAAGAGAGACAGTTATTTAAAAAGAGGGAGGGAGGGAAAAGAAAGACAAGGTGAGAAGTTAACAAAGAAGACTAAAAGACTGGGAAAAATGAGAAAACAAAGTTGAAGGGGGAGAGTGTGTGAGAGAGATTCGCTAATGACAACATTTGAATGGTACAATGACAGCAGGGAGGGACCCATGCAGCGAGCCACACCAGTGATGCCAAACTGTGGGGGAAGTCTGCCACAGATGGCTGACCATCAAACTCCAGAGTCTTTGATTTTTCTTAATTAAACACTTTCTTTCCCTGTAATTAAACACCTAATGGAATGGGAGGGAGACGGTTCCCCTCAGATTAGCTACCCCAAAATGACTCATGGTTTGCGATAGGCATCAGAGCTGTTGTCAAATAGACTAGCCCCTCTATGTCTCATGGGGCGCCATTGTGTGGTCATAAACAGGATTATGAAACATTTGCTGGAGAAAGGAGATGCTGAAAGTCATTGGACAATAAAGCTGTACATTCCAATCTGGTGGCCTTCTCTGCTTCAAATGTCTATAAGTTTAAACGCGCACACACACACACACACACACACACACACACACACACACAGCTATATGCTACAGTAAATTTAAACACACACAAGGTGAACAAACAAATACATACTTGTATGAATGCAGTACTGATTTGTACATATTTGTGACTTTTTATTTAAATAGTTTCCCATAAAAGAGATCAGTCCTTTTATCATCTTGTAGTAGCTAGATAATTCTGTCATTATGAAATATTAGACTTAAATGTGGACCAGTTATGGCCTCCATGTTGGTTGTATTCTCTCCCCTCCCTCCCCCCCTTAGGCAAGAATCAGGGCTGGCACGGGAGACCTATAGCACTGGCCAGTGCGTCAGGCAGCAGTCCGAATAGAGGTGGAATGACCTCCAAGCCCTGACACTTTCGGAAGCTGGGTATGGATCAGAGGTGGCAGCGGGGTGCGTTGGCTCTCTCCCCTGGGTGCGCTGGCATGACGGCGAGGGCATATGGCTGAGAGCGCTGGAGGCTGGTAAGCCGAGTGGTAGGCGCTCTGCGCTGGTGTCGCCTTGCTCCGTCGGTGCCCTTCGGCGCGCGCCCAACGGGCCTCCGCCAGGCCGAAGTTGGTGGGAGGCACTGGAGAAGAGAGACAGGGTATGTGAGAGTGTGTGTGTATGTGTGTGTGTGTGTGTGAGGGAGGAGAGAGAGGACAGGGCATTGGGAGGGACTCAGCTGCTTTCTCACTGCAATCATTAATTAAAGTACTGACAGATTTGGAACAAATTAAAGGCACCAATGCCATGCCTCTCTACAAAATAACTTTAAACAACAGCAACTTTTGACACAATATGCACTAATCACTTACTGGCCACCAACACTTATAGTTACTCTTTCCTTTTCTTTGTCCTTCAGGCTTAAGTTACAAAGCCTCTTTCCCTTGAAACAAGACCCTCTTGTGCATTTTACTCCCCCTATAGCCCTCCTAACATTCTTACTATACTACACTCTCCTTAATGTCCTGTATAGTCCCATACCTTTGGCCGCATGGTCAGAGCGCTCTGGCATCCATGCCAGTTTGTTGGAGTCCCAGGTGCGTAGCTTGGGCATTGCTGAGTCACCTTTCCGGCCGTACATCTCATCATATTGGGTGACCAAATAGTGGGAGGTGGGAGTGTCATGGTGGGCCAACAGCACATTTGTGGGAAGACCCTGCATGAAATGCATTAAAGCAACAAGTAATAAAACTAGATATAATAGCTTTGTAGCATAAAAGAAAACACATTTTCTATGTAATGCAGGGGACAATAAAAACATAACTACAGTGCAGGGAAGAGTGAAGCTCATTTTGTCCCAAAGCATGGATGTTAGAAAAATAAAACTCATCACTTAGAAAAGCAGACTTTCAGCCCAGCTTGTGTCAGGATGGAGGCTGACAACTGAGACCAGTAAGACATATATCTGTTAGGAACAAAAATTGTCTTGGGCAAACCTCTCCTCTGCGCAGGGCTGTTCGTCTCACAAAGGTGTCTGGCTGGTAGTCCCACTGCGGCCGGTAGTCTAGACGGTTGGTGCTGTTGGCTGTCCTGAGCTCTCTGGTGAACTGGGGAGAGGCAGTTTTTGTGGGGGCAATGATGGGATGGTGGTATAGGGGGATAGATGATGGGAGATGGGGGTGGGAGAGAGAGAGAGATTGAGATGACACCAGGATGGTGTTTTCAAAGAATTATGGGTGAGACCCGGCCAGTCAGCAAACACTGCACACCCAGCAGTGCCTGAGCTAAGCAGTACTCGCAAGCATCATGCATTCCCCACTTCCCCACACATCGATCGCCAAAAAACCTTTGCTCGGACAGTCTCTGCAACACAACCCCCCCCCCCCCCCCCCCACACACACACACACACACAGAAGCATACACCAGCAGCACCCCAGCCCCCAACCCCCATCCCTCCTGGCCTGGAGCCTATCGATGCCACTCGATGTGTTTTTGTCTCCCATGGATCACACCCCCGCTGGCTGCTGCTGACCGAGGCTGCAGGCCTAGCCGCTAATCACTTTTGCATGGATCTACAAAGCCAACTGAAGTGCTGCTCCGGCCCTCTGGCCACATGCCACGCAAGCATTAGCCAGGGAATTACTTCGTCTGCTCTGCACATTTATACGGGAACAAAAGGCCAGACTTGCTGTACTTGCACTTGCCCAGTGCAGTGGGAAAAGTGATTAGCCCAATAGGTACTTCTTCACTTACAGCCTGTGACACCTTGCTCTGTGGCACCTGACCACACTTACTTTTTCTGTCTCTGTGACCTGGTGGCACTATTTGAGAGATAACCGATGCCAGTTTGGGTGCTGTCAAAGGTACTGTGGCGTACATTCAGTGCGCTCAAAATAATTCATTTAAATTTGTCCTTAATGACATTAAATGAGTGAACCTGGCCAAGCCATCATTCCACCTTCTGATTTTTAAAAAGGTTTTAAACCCCTTAGTGCTGAAAACTTCACTCAATTAAACCTACTGGGCACAGTATATTAAATTATATTAGAAGTCAGATGATAAATTGACACTAAAAAGAGTTACTTAACCTCATGTTATTAACAGGCTTATTTGAAAATGCTGTCATGTTTTTGAATTTGAGATAGCAGTAGGTAACCTAACAGTAGGATACATCTGCTGGCAAAGGTATGCATTTTCAAACTCACATTTGAGTGGCAGGACTTAGCAGGATTTCCACCCCCTTCAGCCCAAATCACTTTAAACCATGACCCTTTAAGCCTTTCACTGAATAAAACTAATTGAGGTAATAATCATCATGGCCTCTCTGTTTTGCTCCTCTCGAAATTCTGCTATAGAAAGAAGTACTATGTCTTTCTAAATGCCAATTTAAAAGAAAATAATAATAAATATGTAATGGGGACACCCAAGTATTGCCTGTTATGCAGTGTAAATGCAGTGTAAATGCGGTCTTACCTCAGGACAAAAAATGTATAAATATTAGGCTATTAAATGAGCAGAAAGTAATAAAACATATGGATCACAACATTTTGTGAAACATGTTTTAGTTACAGTAGAACAAGGCCACATTATACAATGATGTGACATTCATGAATAATTACCAGAGATGTTTTCACATGATAAGTAGTATCACACCAGAAACAGTGAGAGAAAATGTTCTCACAAGCCTCAAAATGATGTGTCCTACCTGTAACCTCTCTTCCACCCAGTTACCAATTAGCACTTTGTTTGCATATTTCTGCTCTATCCTCCATCCAGGCTGGCTCCATTTGTTATAGTTCTTTTCTTCTCTCCACATGGTGTTGTTTCTAGAGAGTATCTAACAAGTAACTCCTGGTAGCAATAGCATATTTACGTCCATTCAAACAGGTGCAAGCACATTGCATTACACCTACAGTAATTGTGACATAGGACAATAGAGTGGAGTGAGTGTTCTGTTGCCATGGACACAACAAACATGCTGAAAGCTAAACTAGGAGCCAGCTATCTGAGACTTGGCGGAGTCCTTTGTATGTTATACATTTCTCCTCAGGGAAAAATGAGAAGAATAAAAACAGGGCAGTGGGAACAAGCTGTTTAAAATTCATTCATTCATTCATTCATGCATTCTAAGCTGCTAAATCTATTCCCAGCAGATTGAACAGAAAATATGTGGTGCCTCTATAAAATCCAACCACTAAATGACACAACCAAAATAAAAGTTTAATATACACTGAAATATTCAGTCAGTTCTTGCTCATCAGCCATGGTTACAATAAAACATCTAGAACATTAAAATTGTCTAAATGGAACCCTGACAGGCAGTAAATAACATACAATAAGGATTTGTAAGAATGGTCCTTCCATAGGGCTCCTTTGGTACGCATTTGTTCATGACATAAATCATTGATTTCTAGTCTCCTAAAAGCATCAAAACATGAGGGGGAAGGGGGGATTGGCCTTTGTTCCACAAATCACTAACTCAACTATCAGAGCATTCATTGTAAACATTATTCTTTGGCCAGATGGATTCTATGTGACTCAAGTCATATTGACCCAGGCAAAGCATGGTGCACATTAATCATGCCTCAAAGGCCCTTTCAATTCTCTACAGGGTTTTTACATAGTCGACAACCCTTTCCAGAACCCTCTCTGCAGCAGCGAAGGACAACCAACCCTGGTTGTAGAAGTTGATGACGCCGTGAAAGCTGTCGGGCACATTGTGCCAAGTGACGGGCACGCCCAGTCGCTCCAGCCGCCTGCTGTAAAAAAAGCCTTCATCCCTCAGCACGTCATACTCGCAGGTGAGGACGAAAGCCTGCGGCACGGCACTCAGCGCGTCATCGTCCGCCAGCAGCGGGGACACCTCGGCGCTCAGCCCGGCCCTGACGAGATGGTAGACCTCGCCATCGTGCTCCGTGGGTATCTGGCGCCTGAAGCCCCGGGCTTTCATCTCAGCCGGCAGGTCATTGGGGTCGAGCCAGTGGCCATAGTGCACCTTCAGCTCTGCGGGCACATGCAAGCCCTTGAGCAGCTCTGGACAGGCGTACGCCTCCCCGCAGAGGTACTGCAGGAAGTAGAAGGCTACACGGGCCCGAAGCAGGATGGGCACGTTGCCATTCTGCTGGTACGAGGGCAGGTTGAAGTCAGCCATCTGCAGCGCCGGGTAGATGAGGACCTGGGCGCAGGGCGCGAACAGATGCCGGTCCTGCCGTTGCTCAGCCAGACGCTGGCACAGGGCCGCCGCCAAGTTTCCACCAGCGCTGTCCCCACCTACCGCCACCCGGCCCGGGTCCACACCGAAGTTTGCGGCCACAGACAGAAAATGGCAGGTGGCGGTCTCACAGTCATCCAGGTGGGTGGGGTACCTGTGCTCGGGGGAAAGGCGGTAGCTATAGAGACAAAACCAAAAACAGACTAAATAAAGGACAGATGGAAAGTAAATAGTAAAGGCCCAGCAAGGTTAATAGCTATTCAGAAACTACTTATAGCCATACTGTAAACAAATGATAAAATAACATGGGAAACACACACCCAACAGACACAACAGTGGTCTCACTCTTCAAGGCAATGTATCGACACACTTCCTCTGAGGTATCTGAGGAGAGGAGGCACAGAAAAATAAAAATTTGATCCCACACCTGATGCCTAGGCTGCAGAACAAACAGGCTCAGAGCATACATCCCGCATCCATCCAATGCCCACAAGCCCACCCCCCATCCCCGCAGAAACACGCACACAAACACATTTTTCCTTATCCTCTTAAAACCAGTAAAACAGTAGATTTTATGAAAGCTTATATGCTGTTGGCACAGAACGTATGTGTGTGTGTGTGTGTGTGTGTGTGTGTGTGTGTGTGCAGGGGCTGAACTCTGACCCTATTTAGCCCACGTCCTGATTACAAGTCAATGATGCTCACCTATGCTCCCAAACACCCAGCCTCCCCCATGAAAGTAGACCAGGCCTCTCCTCTTGCCTGAGCATGGTGCTGTCGGCTCATAAACACGCACCGGAACCTCGGCGAAGGTCAGGTCCTTGATGCGGAGTCCGTCTGGGACTGGCCTCCGGCGGCCCATGATGCAGCCCCTGCACCATCTCGTGAAACGGACCTGATTAAACAGGCCCAGACGGTCGAGTATTCTGCCCTGAGAGATGTTTTAAAAAGAAGGATGCATGACTGCAGTATATGTGAAGGTGCTTCTGCTTTGCACACTATTTTGATTGGTCTAACAAAAAGAGAGTTTTTGTTCCTTCGCAAAGACTTAAATACTCAAAGACTTTAATCATTTAATATATATTCATTTAGGACTGTACTTCAGGACACTACCTAAAATGCATATTGAGTACAGCATACACATATGTGCTTTGTGACATCCCATGACCTATTAAATCTGCAGCAATTGAAGACAATTTTTAACTTAACTCAGAGAATAGTGTCTGAAAAATAACACCTTGTGGTTACTGTAATATAAATGGATGCTCTATCACTAGAGTCTGAGACATGGTGTGAACATAACTGAGAGCTGAGGGAAGTACCTTCTGTTCCACTTTAAGACTGCAAGTAGAGTGCAACACTGCCAGACTTTGCAGCAACCTTGACAAGCTTTAACAAGCCTTTTCCCCTGAGCACTAAGAATGCACATAGAAGAAGGACTAACGTTGGAGCGGCCCCAGTGGCTTGCCTCTTATCTCTCCTTTAACCTCTATCAGCCCCTGAGGGCACACACATACACACACACACACACACACACACACACACACACACACTACAAGGATGTGCCACTGCAAATCTCATCCAGACACTCACTCAAAGAGCACATTAACTGCAGTTGTCACATGGGTGTGAGATCACGCATCTTGCCTTTCAGCACAGATGCGACCTGACAAGGTTTGATAAACTGTTCCCCGTCAATGCTATGCAACACGTCAGAATGGAACAAGGCCCACTTACGATGACGGACACTCCAACGAGTAGGCAGTGAACCATGTGGAGCTTTGCAGCGCCCTCGACCCCGGGCGGGACATAGCAGTCCATCAGTTCAGCATACACCACACCAATTAGCAGGAGGCACAAGGCGGCCACAAGGGTTCCGAGGCCAATGATGAAAATCGCAATCCCAATATCCATCCAGGCTGCAGGATTATTCAGACTTAGAGCCGCTAATGGGTAGTGATAAGGTTTTCTTTTCCCCTTGCCAGGCTCCTCCTGTGAATTCAAGTCCACTCCCATTAATGTCCTTTAACTGACTTTGGCAAGAGTGAGACCAGCAGTGAATAGGCCAATCAGTAAGCAGACACAAATCATTTGCCATCTTAATTAAAGACTGGCCAGGTGTTTGGGCCAATCTTCTGTAAACAGTACAAATAGGTCACTTCCAGTGTGAGGTAAGCTAGTTGAAACTCTGTTGTTGGCCATGGTATATAAGTCTATAAGTGTAATGGACACTTATAGAGCTCTGTTGTTTTGTTTCTAGACAGACAGTCCAAAGTCAGTTAGGTCAAAGTGCATAGCTTCAGGAATTATAATGAGTAAAGTTAGTTAATGTTTAACCCATAATGAATTGGTAAAAATCATACAAAGATTGAGATGAAAGATTTAGAAAGATTTAAGTTCACACTACTTTCTACACAAACAGAATAGAACTATAGTGTTTTAGTGTTCCATGCACTTGATAAAACATGAATCAAGACATTTTAGCACTCCAGCGTAAGTACTTCAGTTAACTTCACTACAGTACTTAAGCATGTTTTGGATGTATCTATACTTTACTTGAGTTGAGATGTATCAGTTTTTCAATTTACTTTTTTTTTAGATTTCTTAAACCCACTATGTGTAAGTTTTATTTTTTTCGTATGAGAATTTCTCCCATCTATCGGCGAAGGGTATACTGCACACGTTTGAATAAGATGTATTAGCCCTTCCCTTCCCACGGTCCTCATTTCCCATGGTCCTCATTTTGAAAATGGCGGCGCAAAATGGATATTCTCATTTGGTACCCAGCCACATCTATATATAAATGGAAATTACCAAGTTTACGGGAACACTACAATTTGTTCATGGAGGTAATTACCATCGTTTTACATTATATTTTTAAAAGAAAAAATGTATTTTTAATAAAAGACGAAGATAAATAGAAGATAAATCCTACACATAGTGGCTTTAGGTTAATTTTTTCAGGCTTTTTTTTTTTTTTTTTTTTTACATTTTCTGAAGTTTGTTGTAAGTCATATGTTTTGAACTTAGTTTTTGAACTTAGTCAGTCTACATGTATGTTTACGTTTCTTTTACTTTGTATTTACATTTAATAGTAAAATTATAGAATCTTGTACTGGTAATATGAGATGTTTTAAAATCTTTACTTCTGTAACATGCTAATGAGCGACTTAAACTTCTGCCAAATATTTTTTTTGAAGGTGGGACTTTTGGGTATTTGGGTATTTTCATGATAAAATAGAGTGTCTTGTGGTTCCTAACTGAGCTGTGTCAGAGTGAGCTTTCTCTCTGGATCTGTAGATGGCAGTGACACTCAGAAAGATGGAGGAGCCTGATGAAGGTGAGGAGAAATCAATGTCAGCATGATGCTGGCCAGATTATGGGAGTTTCAGACCCCCCTTTGACAAATACAAATAATGCCTGTCACTACAAATATGCACAATGCATTTGCAGGTAGACCTTTGAAAAGTGTATTAACTTAATTAAATCATAATCAGTTTGAAATCTATTTTCTATTATTAGAGTTTGGCTTTTTATTTGTATCTTCTCACTGGACCATTGGAAACTACCTTGTGTCATATGCATGCAAGGCCTGACCATACAGATTAGGCTTTTCATTCATCACCCGCTACATTCCTTTTAAAATAGTACCCTTTGAGCACTGCCATGCTTTCTTCTGACCTGAAATGGGTTCTTTAGGTTTTCTTGTTCCTGTGCACCCCAACACCCCCCTCGCCCTTGCTGTAAATCTATGTGCTACCTGGGGCTGATCACCCCACGCTTTGAGAGCCATTCAGCTTGTGGCTGTATGTGCCAATGTATTGAGCATTCACGTTTAAAATGAGGTTATATTTTACCTGCCTCCATCCCAGGCTTTCTTAGCTGTGAAAACTTTTCATTGATTTATTTTTGCCTCATTGGCCAGGTAATTGTTTTGGACCCCTGCTTAGGGTCTGGGTTCTTGATCTAATAACGTGTGGGACTGTCCAGCAGCATGTTCCAACCGACCCAGACACATTTTTTTTCCACAGCCAGCCAGGCCTGCCTAGCTTTCCCTTTTTCCTCCCCACAGACGTGCATGCAGCTATCCCTGCAAAGCCATGAGGACACAGAGCACAAAGCCGCCATTGTGAGTGTGTGATTTTAAAAAACCCAAGCCTAGCTCTCTGGAGCACTTTCCACTCTGCTTTGCCTAGTAAAAAAAAGAAGAGAAAGGGAAAAAAAAAAAAAAAAAAACATCCAGTGGGCCAGGCGAAAAATCACACCCTGAAATCTCCATGGCGGCTGGTGGATTTACTGCATTACTTTAAGAGGCATTTATAAAGGTCTCTGGGCACAAGACTCCGGAGCTCCTTGGGAATGGCTCACTCTTAATCTTTCCTCTGTCACAGAAGGCGGGGATGGGGATAGGGCAGAGAATATGGAGGAGGGGGTGGGGGTTGTTGGGGTGCATGGAAAGCAGGATGAATTTTGAAATGGCAGACTTGTGAGGGTGCATTTTTTCCTCTGCTTTCACCAGCTCTTTTGCAGAGCTTAGCCTGAGGTCAACAACTCGTATACCGTAAGAGAAATTGTTACGGCAGCGAAACAACCTGTCAGCAGTCACACCTCACACTGCCATGTCATTAACAACAGCCTTCAACGCCTTCTAATATGTTGCTATGTGTTTGCAGCAATGCGGTGCATCAGCAGGGAAGCTGATGGAAGACTGGAATAGGCTGCTCTCTCTTCTAAGTAAGTTGTGGGACTGGAATTTGGTCAGATGACTTGTCTGGCTGTATAATGCTGGATGGAATACAGTAGGGGCACAGTGAATTAAACAATACAGTTCAAACAACGTATGGAATGCTTTTTTTTTTAGGTCTACACCGTGAGACTTGTCAGACCAGTTTGGAAGAAACTGCTGCATCATCATTTTCTCAGCCATGTGTTAGTCAAGTTTATTGTCAATAAAAAGTTAGAGTGTTATTTAGTTTCATTAGGCTATATTTTGATATAGGTCGCCTACTCTGTCTTAAGTTTCTCATGAAAAGTGTAGAGTTAAATGTAGAGCATATTTTTTTTCACATTTTATTATTTACCATTTCCATACATACGCAGTTCAAGAATATTGTCAGCCCTTCTGAATAATGTGGGTGGGACTGGTGTGGTGGCGGGGTTGGGGTGGTGGCATGCTTGTACTTGAACACAAACTAGCCAGTAGCTGTGTCTCAAGGGGTGGGGACACAGACGGACGAGAGACAACCACTCAGCGGACACTCCATAAAGCAATATTCCGTGGCACTCAAACTGTCAGTCAGGATTAATGGTCCGTTAAAGACAACCAACAGATACAACTGTTTCTATCACCGAGGTAGAGTGCGGACTTTCGAGTGGTGACTCAGAGCTAGGGAGATAAGGTGTCGTACAAAGCTGTAGCACAGGACACTTGTGCCAGCAAATCAAGTCTTGGCTTACTCGTGAGGACAGGGGTTTTCGCCTTCTACAACTGACAATCTGGTTTGGCATGAAAACGCATCGGGTGACGAAATTTATTCAGAGCTCTCAATAAATAGCACGACCTTTATGAAATGTGGAGTGAATGAGTCCCGCACGCCCCAAATCGGAGTAGGAATAGGTCAGTGTTTATTCTGCCACTGAGCAGGCTTGATGACTGTTGCTACGACTCAGTGCGCCTGGGCTGCAACGCATAGTAATAATACACGGTTACTGATGCATAGGCTTGACGCAAGTAATTAAAACAACAGAATATTACGTAGTTTCTGTTGTCTTTAAATCTGGGCAGCATATCCGAGACTATCGGTAAACTGTCGAAAGGATTTAACGTTAACATTTAGTGTTCGGGGAAGCAACAAAACGTGAGTTGAGATGGACCTGAAGACTTTCGGCTGCGCTGTGCTGCTCCCCATCCAGATCTTCTACTACATAGTGAAGGCAAGCGTGTGCTGGCTGCTACCGAGCAGAAGGAGAAGTCTAGCCGGGGAGATTGTACTGATTACAGGCGGAGGAAGGGGAATCGGACGACACTTGGCTACGGAGTTTGCCAAACAAGGGGCAAAGAAGGTAAATATCGTTGCAGAAGACATTTTGTTAAATATTTGACATAACGTTGACCTGTTAACCTTACGTAGGTCAATTACGCATTTATCTTTCATCCGAAACGCTTAAGACGGTCGGCGTGATATTAGAGGTGGCTCGCTTACGTATTTGACCTGCACTTGTGGAGTTTATCTTGTTATGCAGCCATGATTTGTATTGGTTACAGTTCTGCATTTAGCACAAGAGTAGATTTACAGGTGAGTCGTGAGTGACAAGCACGTAGCCTAAGTTAGCAACATAGGCTACACCAACATTGCTTATACATCACATACAGAATATAAGTGTTTTTTTAGTTCAGTAGTAGGCTGATACTGGCTTTCTAAACTGCAGTTCGTATGTTTTCAATAACTTCAGACGGACACTTTACGGGTAGACGGTGATGGCAGTACATCAGAAACCTTCGAACGCGCAGAGGCTCACGGGGGTGTTCAAATGGCAGAAGTCTATTTTGGACGTAGTTGCGTATTGCGTAAACTTGATATTGTGCAAAGGTGAGTGAACCAGTGGGCGGACTGGGCGTAATGGAGGCTTATTTCTTTAATTTTTTTGCAGCGTTTATTTTCGAACGGGCCAGCCGGTTTATTGTAATTAGCCGGTTTAGATCCGTTTGTGCAGTTTAAAAGTTTTTAGGAAACGAGTTTCTGGGGTTTAACTGAGGTTTACCCTCAAGTGGCAACTTTATTAATCACCTCTTTAGCATTGACTCATCAGACACCATAATTAATTCTCTGATAAGGTAGGCCTAATATCGATGCTAATGACATACCCCAAAAACAAAGTTGAAACAACGTGAACATAAAACGGTTGGTTTGAATTGCACACATGGTAATTGAGAGGACATCACCAAAGCTCCCTATCTTTATAAGTAGCTGTAGTTATTGCTGACGCAATGCATACAGACAGATAGCCTCAGGGACCGTGACAAAAGAGATGAAACCATCCTGACCCGGTCTTACTGGCTTTGCTATCAGCACTAAAGCCATACTCACGGAAGCTACTAATCCCCGGTAAAGTTTTCTGGCAGCAACACAACATTGACCCTTCCAGATGTCACTTGAAACAGAAAACTCAACCAGTCCCCACAAACGCCTTTGATCCAAAGGGCCTCGCCCTCGCTTGCTGTTTAAAGGTGGACTCCTCAGCGTGTCAGTTTGTTTTTAGGCCTACTGTAAAACGTGACTGTTGACTGTTTTGGGTAAAATACACCGAAACAGGGATGCTTCAGAGGAAGCAAGGCTGAAATTTTGCAGCTGTTACCGGTCAAAGCAAGCTATAAATAGCTGCACTCTTCTCACCAGTGGGAACTTAATTTGAGCCTCTGTGATTAAAAACACTGGCGACATGGATGCATGCCTTGCACTGATCAAACCTGTTAGCCAATGTGTGTTTTTTTCAGTACTCAGATTTTAGTTTTGGTATACTTTCTTTGTCCTCATAGTGCTTGAACAGGTGGAACTGTAGTCATGTAGCCATGTCTACAGTAACCAAGCAATTAAGTTAGTCTCTACTCCAATTTGAAATACTAGCATAATGCATATCCTCTTCACAATGGGCCAGTGTTCATCATGTTTACCTGTACGTTTTGGGTGAAGTACAAATCCAGACTTTGGTTTTGACGCCTACATGGTTGCAGCTATAAATAATAGCTTCAGACAAAACGTTTCGCCCAGTGGGTTTTCTGAAAGAAAATGGGTCATCGCTGCATGTCAAAAATGTGATCCGGGGTCTCTTTGTACTGTTGGTTATGTCTGCAGGTCAGCAACCCAGAAAAATACCAGGCGCCCTTAAAAGCTCCTTTTTATGGCTGCACGACAAAGGAAGCTAGAGGGCTTGTCAGCACCTCATTGCTGGGCATTGTCAAGGTGCGAAGCCTTTGGTTACAACACTTTTGTCAGTAGGGCCTCACAGTTATCCCTTCTCTTAAGAAATGCTAAAAGAGATGGAACTCACATCATAATTGCACCCTCAGGACGTGGGAGAGAGAGAGAGGAAGAAAGACAAGGCAAACTTCCACTTGGAGACCCTTTTCATTTTGGAGCTGTTGTTCTGCAGCTTGGCAGAGTATCATGCATGTGTGAGAGAGAGAGAGAAAGAGGGGTCACTAAAAGTTGTTTCAAGAGGGGTAACAGATCCAGAGGAGCTGTGTTTTTATTTGTTAAAGAAAGGAACAGTTACTATTTGTAGAGACCTCCAAGTAATACAACATTACCGGGAGAAGAGAAAAAAGGCATTAGCATTAACAGTGAAAGTCAAGTTGAAACTCTTGCAACTCAGCCAGCTAAAGGGTTACAGCAGGAAAGTTAAATTTATTTTAATGTGATAACATAATAAAGGCCTGGCCGAAGTGGTACCTCGGCAATCAGTGGGTCGGGTGATCCTGAAGCCGAAACACTGGCAGCCAGTTTGATAAGGAAGCGAGTGAGGGCTAGGTAAATGGGCCAGTGGAGTGTGACTGTGTTTGGGATGGGGGCGGAGGTGGGTGGACAGGGGGTTGGGGGAGGGGGGAGGGGGAGGAGGGGGTCAGAGGGGGTGGTGGAGAGCATGCTGCTCCCAGCTGGGTATTGCCCCATGGCTGACCCCACTGTCTCTGCACTAATGAGACAGCGGCAGGCGACTGCCTCCTGAACTCCTGCTGCCCCCTCTCTCTTTCTCCTCTCTACCTCCACTACCTCATTTTGCTATCCTGTCATCACAAACCTTTCCTTCCAATGATAGGCTTTTGTGTGTGTGTGTGTGTTGAGAAAAGTGCAAGAAGAAGAAATTTGCTGTCAATGGAAGAGTACATAGCTGCATGTGTTGGTCTAGTCATGTTGTTTTGTTGATCTGCTTCTTATCATCCTGTGTACACTGTAGTATATGTTGTGTGTGTTTTTTTTAAACTGCTGGGACCTTGAATTTCCCCTTGGGGATCAATAAAATATCTATCTATCTATCTATCTATCTATCATGTGTATCCAACAAGAAATCCTAACCAGGATCTAGGGAAGAAAGTGAGGTAAAAAAAATGGAGCTATGTCTCTACAGTAATGATCCCCAAGGATGTAGCAAAACAAAACTTTGTGAACTGTTGAAAAAACATTGACATTCCATCAAGCAAGTCATTGTGCGCCTTAGCATGATGGGATTAAACTTTGTTTGCTTTTATTCCATGCTAATGTGATGCCGTCACTCTGTTGCGTACTCTAAGGACTTGGTCTGATAAGGCTTGCAAATGTGTGCATGGCGAATCACATAATTGGATTGCTGTTGAATGCCACCTCGCCTGCTTGGCCCTCTGTCCCTAAAGAAAATAGCAGGTCCTCTCTCCAAATCCCATTATAATTATTTACCCTAAGCTCCCTTTAAAACAATCATGCCAGCAGACTTGCAAATGAACCAGAGCATGAGGATGGGGGTGTGGGGTGGCAACAGAAAGTGATTTAAGAGGGGCCAAGAGCAGTCTATTAAAGTTAAGCCCCTCTGGTGAGGTCACAAGGCTGACAAGTGCAAATCAGTCTGATCTCATGTGCTGGTTTCATCTCTCCCTTTTGGGCCCCAAAAGCAAACATCTCGCCCCATGTTTCTGTCTCTTTAACGCTGCCATTGTGCAAGTCAACCTGACCTCGCAAGGGCTTGCTGTCTGCTGAAACTCAAGAGGTTTTCAGATAATTCAATATTGAGGGGGGGAGGGCTGATCAGATTGCCTTTGGCTTTAGTGCTAAAGGCATGCAAGGGCTCTGCTTGAATGAGTAGACTGCTCATGCAAATCGCTTCTCCATTCTACTCCAAAGTTAAGGTCACAGGCCATAGTTATGGTATTCACTCCTGGTGAAAACATTATATTTGAAGCAAATGGAAAAAAAAAATGTTCCCTTCTGTTTCAAGAATTAAACACACCACAGTCTAGAATGTTGCTCCAATTTCCAAAGTCAAATAATTGAAACCGTAATACCTAGATCAAATAATGACATGCCGTCCGTTGCCATATACAGTAATGGCAGTCAGTGCTTCCTGTTCTTTCACTGTGTAAGTGAACATCACTCATTATTCTGAGACCTGCAATCAGTCTGTGTCAGAGTTTCCACGCGTCTCACAGTATGACAGTGTTGCAGTTTACTGATTGTTAACATATATTCGGATTATTCTAATTCCAATGCTCTCAGTGTGCATGTGCTTTTCCACCCCTTACTATCACGTACTGACACACACACATACACACACATACACACACACACGTGTGCACTAACCCAAATATACTAATTTTCTACATGAGTCCCTCCCAAAAACACTCTGTTGGCTGGCTGGCAGAATGTCAGCCTTGGAGGTTGGCTCTTCACACAGCCAGCTTCCTAGCACCAGGGAGAACCAGAGGCTCACACAACCAACGGCCTGTGTAAAATTCTTGAGTGTGTGTCTGCATGTGTTTGTCTGTGTCGTGCATGCAAGTGCGTGGGAGTGTGTGTGTGTGTGTGTTTGAGGGCCAGGCTCAGCGGCAGGAGGAGGAGGACAGAGAGAGCACATCCCTGATTTCATTACCTCTGGGTGACCCCGGAGACTGACAGATCTAATTGCCCAATCAGTGCTCCCCTGCCGCTGCCTCCTGCTCAGATGACCATGCACTTTTATTGGCCTCCCAAGACGGGCCATCCTCACTCATCTCTGCACTAATCCCCACTCACCTCCCCACCTAGCCCCCAGGCCTCAACAGTTTAAAAAAAAATGTGTGTGGCCAGTCAAAATGGCTCCTCTGTTCTCCACCATGAAAGACACTCCTCTGTCCCGAGTGTCCCTTGGGACTCGCTGGCATTCGGAAGATTAAAGCAGCCCATTTTTAATGCCAGCAGATGCTATGGAGATTCATTAAAACAAATGACACACTCCTTACTCCTCCTCTCGCGTTGTCTTCTCACTCTCTTTTCTCTGTTCTTCTCTCTCTCTCTGGCAATTTGGCTTAAGAAGGTCAGGAGTGAAATGTCTGTTTCTCACAAATGATCTGTTTTAGCTGTGACCTCAGTGGCTTTCTGAACATTAGCCGCGCGAGGGGTCCATCATTTCTCTCCACCAAATGGTTATTTAAACGCCGTTCTTCAGCTTTAATGGCTGAACATCACAGCTAAACTATTTATTATTAGAAATGCAATCATCTATCCATGTTTGAATGCACTGGATGTATGGAGGGTCATTGAATCCTTTTACTCTAATAATGGGATCTCACTGGAGGGCCCCTGTGATGGAATTTGCTTTGTGTACCCATGCATACATTACCTAATCATAAGTCAGCTATATTGCTCCTCTAGGTTTAGAATTTATCCACAGACCATGAAAGCATGGTTCCCGTTTTTTGCCTTTCAAATAAGCTGTGCGAAATATGAAAATGAATCATAACAATTGTTATTTTAGAGCTTTGCTTGGTCACACCTCCGCCTGTATGGCATTTCAAAACAAAAAATGTTCTGTGCATTTACCCCTCAGAGCACTGTAGTTATAGCATTTAAAGAAGTCATCCTTTAAGTACAGCCTTTGTTGTTGTGCAGAACATATCTCACTCCCCTTCACTCCCTTCCTGTAATCATAATGCTCTAATGCTTCTCCCTGGGTCCTTCTGCACAGGTTATCCTGTGGGGTCGCACGGAGAAGTACCTCCAGGAGACGGCTAAGGACATCTGTCAATCGGGCACAGAGTGCCACTACTTTGTCTGTGACGTGGCCAACCGTGAGGAGGTGTACCGTCAGGCCAAAGTGGTCAGGGAAAAGGTACATTTGTGTGTGTGTGTGTGTGTGTGTGTGTGTGTCACATGCATGTGAGACACCGGGCAGGGGAGCCATTAAGAATGTTACGGTCATAAAAATGTCATTACTTTGATGGGGGGTCATTGAGGAGTGAGAGCCTCAGTGAGAGGTGTGGGAGGAAAGGAGGGGGTCAACTGCTGGACTCGCACAAGCACACATACACATATGTGCATAGGTACACACACTTATACACACACATATACACACTGAGGTCTCTTCTAGGTCTTTTGTACTTTCTTTCTGGCTCAGGTTTGTGTTCCAAGCTAGGTATAGATTTCTCCCCACTTGAAATGTCTGAGCAAGATAAGGAAAGGACTGGGAACTACGTGTCACAGCCACCACTTTCAAACACTGACATTAAAAAAATATATTTGATAAGTTCTTTTTTTTTTTTTTTTTTTTTTTTCCCAAAGAAAAAAATCTCAGAGGTGGTCTTGAAAGTGAGACGGGCAAATGTGTTTCTCACTCACTCACTCTATATCACACACTCTCTCTATCTCTCTCTCTCTCTTTCTCTTCATCTTTCTTTTACGTGGTAGGTGGGAGATGTTACCATCCTGGTTAATAATGCGGCTGTGGTCCACGGCAAGAGCCTCATGGACAGCGATGATGATGCACTGCTGAAGACCCAGCACATCAACACAATGGGCCAATTCTGGGTGAGTACCGGCACCATTGCATGATGGGACGGGAAAAAAAAACTTCCCATCCCATCAGCATAAAACTACACTCAGGCAGCCATTTAGCCCGCACTCAGACTCACACACACAACCCCACTCAAACACACTCACTCTCTCAGACACACTCTCACACACGCTCCTTTTGCCGGAGTGTTCTCCTGAGGCTATGTCAGCCTCATTTACTGAAAAATGCGACCAGGGAAATTCCAAATTGCAGGGGCTTTATTGCACTTGGAGGCTTATTTATTTATATTCTCATTCTTTAGCGAGAGGGAGAGAATGAGGGGTATTATCTCGATGGGAGTTTTGGGGCTCCCTCAAACAGGTGACATCTGCTCCTCTGTTGTTTGACACAATATCAAACAAGCCTTATCACACTTGGGGAGAATTGCAGGCATCTCGAGAAATAGATATCCCCCTGACACTTCCCCCACCCACCCTCACACACACATACACACACACTGTGGTTAGTTCCGTGACACAGGATTCATTATAGTCAGGATTCATTATAGTCACGTTGCCTCTCTTCTCTTACTTAAGATTAAGATAACCTCTTCACCTCTCTTGCTTTCCCTCCCTTCTTTTTTTCCCTCTGCACTCCTTACTTTCTCTTCTCTTTTCTTCTCCTCTCATCATTTTCTTCCATTCTTCTCCTCTCTGTCCACTCCCTTCTTGACATCTTTGTTCTTCCACACATTTCCTCTCTTGCCTTCTTATCTGATCTCCTCTCCCTCCTATTTTGTCTTCTCCTCCTCTTCCTGCCTACACTCCTTTTCCCTCTTCTCTTCCCATCCTCATTTCCTCATCTCCTCTCCTCCTGCTCGTAGACGACGAAGGCCTTCCTGCCTCGTATGCTGGAGCTGCGCAACGGCCACGTGGTCTGCATCAACTCTATCCTGTCCCAGTCGCCCATCCCAGGCACCATCGACTACTGCACGTCCAAGGCCTCCTCGCTGGCCTTCATGGAGAGCCTGACCCTGGGGCTGCTGGACTGTCCCGGGGTGGGCTGCACCACCATCCTCCCCTTCCACACCAACACGGACATGTTTCAGGGCATGAAAGTCAGGTGAGGAGAAACACAGGGACTCTCCCTGCTACAGTGTCTAATACTGCTGCCATGAAATTTATGATAAATTTCCTGCTTTGGACATTGGACTGGCGTTGATGGTCATTTAAATATAGATTATGAGGAAATCATCCAGCTGAGAGGATGAAATTATTCTGCAGTGGCCGATTGAAATGATTCTGAGGCACAGCTAATAGCCGTCATGAAGGAGTGAAGGAGAACTAAATCTCAGTTATTCTAATAACCTACGATTTCCAAAAGCTAAAAGCTGGAATGAGACTTTATTACACATGATATATAGAGTTATGTTATGAAACTTCAGAATATCTCCTGGGATTGCTGACAGGCAAAATGCTGAAGAACATCTAGTCTGCTTTTGTCTTTTTTTTTTTTTTTTTTTTGTTTTTTTTGGTGTGTGAGTGTGTAGCTCCACTACTGTCCTAGTTCTAATTTCTCACAGTGAACTCTTTTGTAACCTTATCAAATCGCTGATGATGGCTTGTGGCACTTCTGTGCATTGGGACTTGGGATGGCTTCAAGTCGACATTGTGTCGGGGCTCTGCTGGGAGCCGCGTGAGATAGAAATATCTCTCTTGCTCGGCAGCGGCAGCGGCTGGGTTCTCTGTGTAAAAGCCGATCCAGCGAGTGTGTTCCTGTAGCTCACGTTTCGCCTTATCTCCATCTTCCTGGGACTCCTTCTGGAGACAGGTTCCCACAGCTCTTCCCTCCGCTCAAGCAGGAGGTGGTGGCCCAGCGCACCGTGGACGCTGTCCGCACCAACACCGCCTTTGTCTACCTGCCCTGGACAATGCACATGCTGGTCCTCCTGAAAAGGTAATCAAGGATGGGTATGTGTTTGTGTGTGGTTGTGTGTGTGTGTGAAAGGAAATATGCATATGAAGTGAGTGTATAGTTCACTGGTAAGTTTACATGTACTGCATAAGAGGATGTGGAAGACTGTGGATGTGACAGTGCCCAGTGTGCACTCACAATTTTATACTGAATTCACCCTGACTCATGAACTATCACAGGGAATTATCCCAATGTCATTGATAGTTTATGCATGTGAAAGCGAATTAATAGTTTGCTTGTGTGCGTACCAGTGTGACTTTTGTAACAAGTCTGTGTTAATTCTGCAGCATGTTACCACAGCGTGCCATGGAGGAGATCCACAGGTTCTCTGGAAGCTACACCTGCATGAACACGTTCAAAGGGCGGACATAGGAGCCAGGTCACGCCTTCGAGCACAAAGACATTCGCAAAGAGCTGAATGCCAGGAGCACAAGAGCGAAAGCGCTTCCAGACATTTTTCACAGCGTGGGAAGCCCTTAGCTGCCTGCGACAGGAGCTCGTCTTGGAGCTGGATGCACTCCCAACGCCCACCGGAAGCCCTGGATGTGCCGAACGATCCTTCCAGCGAGGAGGAGCGCAGCTGTTGCTTCACTCAAACGTGGCTTCTGCTAGCCTCTTAAGATAAACTGGAAGCCTTTTCACTTGACGAGCAAGAGCCAAGAGGAGAGAGAAGCTCATAGCCTGTCTCTTTCTCTCTCGCCTTCTCTCTCTCATTCTCTCTTTCTCTCTCTCTCTCTCTCTAGCATTTGTGGACAGTTCATCGTTTGTTTGTATAACTTTTTTTTAATAATTAAATAATGCCTCTGTAAATTCAGCTGTTTAATAAAACAACAACGTTTTTTAACATAAATAGGGCTGGGTTTTTTGTGCCTTTTTGTTTAGATGATTGTAGATTTTAGAGACTGAAAAAGGATAAGAGAGTGTTGACAGCTCACGGCCAGGGGCTTTGCCAACCTTGTGGGTTCAGCAGATGTGGTGTTTTGCAGTCATGCCAGGAGGAAGGAAAGGCAGGATGGATCAAGTCTCTGCCTTTGGCCCAGACACAGAGGGGAGAGAGAGATGGAGGTTCCCCAGCCCCAGAGTCACAAGGGTTTAGTTCATGGCCTGATTTCCAGTGAGGATTTTACAGTAAACACCCCAGGATTTGACCAGTCAGATGAGCGCACACCAAGCATAAACCTCAGCCTGGGTCATGATCTTGTATTCTTTTCTCAATGGTCTGTGGTCAGAGTGCCATGTGTGGGATTAATTGCCTAATTCTACCAGTAGATCATTTGAATGCTGTCTTTTTGAGTTCAGTTTTTCTTTTCTGTCTGGACTATCTACAGTTTCTCCTTTTTTACATTCATACATACATTTCTATCTCTGACATTCTTACAGTTTGCCTGTCTCTATAAAACCATCGGTAAACATCCTTCCCACAGAGGTTCAGAGACAGAAAAAACTGCCATAAAGAGAGAGAGCAGAAGAGAACAGCTCATTATCTTATGCTTTGCTGTTGTGTAAGTGAAATGTGTTTGCTGGAGCTGTGGTTGGCGTATGCCCTTTGCTCTGAGCTATATTGCCTGGAAGATAATGGAGGGGAGAGAAAATAAGCTGTTGCTGGTTATGGGTCAGTTTATGACTTGCTGGAAATGCTTAACCATAAATTCAGAGGAAAATCACTGAACAACCAGAAACATACACAACTGGGATGTTGCTTAGGATACAACCTAAGCAAATGTTTAAGTTTTGGGGTAGAATAGGCTCTGGATGAAGTCAAACGCTGTGACCTAAAAATTCCTTTGTGATATCTTAACCCGCCCCAGACAGTTATTTGTTTGTGTGAACCTGTCACCACATCAATAAATTGTAATTCATGTCATGTATTTCATGATGTATTGAGAGATTGATTGGTTCCAGTGTGCCTCAGTGGAGGATAAGGCCAGTGCAGATGACCCTAAAGACCAAACCGTTACAACGTCATCACGAAACGCAGACTGCCCGTGCAAAGCTCCCCGTGAAGAAACGATTTGAATCATAGCCGAGCACAACCTACTGTGCAAACCTGTGCCAAGTTCATGAAACACATATGCTTCATGACTGGGTGATGACCCGCAAACACATACGGTAAATTGTAAATTGAAAATGGATAGAGAAAGAGAGAAAGAAAGAAAGAAAGAGTGGATAGGCCCGGAGCAAAGAAAAAGGAGCCTCCAGTGGGAACTGTTTCTCATTTTCGTTCCCCAAGCGAACTCTTGCGTAACGATGCAGAAGCGTGTGGACTGCAGTAGACATGATGTTATGGTGTGTGTGTGTGTGTGTGTGCATGTGTTTAATGTGAGTCATTCGTGTGCATCTGTGTTTATACATGTGTGTGTGTACACGCGCAAGTGTATACGTATGTGCTATACATGTGTTTGAGTATGTACGCTTGCCTGTAAGTATGCATGTGGGTGTTCTAGAAGGGAATGGTTCAAATCCCATGGGTTGAGTTCAGTGCAGGGTTAGCCAAATATGAGATAAATCAGTGTGGGTTTTTCTCTTTAAGAGGCTGGAGGGGAGGGGGGAGGTTGGTTGGGGTAAGTTAAGGGTGAATAAGACAAGACGGCACATCCAATTCTGACACACTTTTCCCCTCCAGCAGGCAGAGGCGCGAGAGAACCGCAGGACATGCTGGAGAGTACACACACACACACACAAACCATCCAATCTTGCTCATAAACACCTAAAAGGATTGCCTGGCAAACAGGAGAAGCCTCAAGGAAAAAATAAACAAATAGGTCCTGGCAGCTATTGCCTTTCTTTAAACCATATGCAGACACAGCTAAGGCATTTAGTCTCAGTTACTCTGTGCTGAACAGGAGTCAACATAGTCCTTTCTATTTACTTATTTGTCCGTTCATATACAGTATCAGCCCATGTGTGTAAATATGTGTCGTATTGCAGGGTTCGCAAGCTTCTTCTTCCTCTTGAATCACCATTCCATCCCATAATCCTGTGGGGTTTGTATGAAGTCTAATTCCCTGGCTCGCGGTTCCACTCAGCTTATGGAGAGCAGGCCCTACAATGAATCACTGAGGAGGCCATGTCACGGTTGGAGGACTCCGCGGGTCGGATTAAAAAAAGCTGCCCAACGCTTCAGAAACAGGCGATCTCCTGAGCCATGTATGGTGAAATACTGTATGTTATGTTCTGCTTGGATGAGCTCTTTAGTCCCTCTAAATCTGCTCGTGGAACCTTGAATGCAACTGTCTCTGAGGTTTGTCACACCAGAGGTCCTTTTTTATGTTTTTTTATATATATATTTATATTTCATTGAATCAAGAGAACATGTCAGCGACTTGTCCAAGACATCAAGTTTTGGCAAGTGTCAACAAAACCGCAGCAACAATTCAGGATACATTTGTTGTGTAACACAGGGGATTGAATGCACTGAACTGTTCGGCAGGGCTCTGCCCCGCATCTGCCGTGCAGCACTTTGTAAGATCTGTTTGAGAGGAGGTGAAAGTGAATTTAGCTGGGATTTCTCTGTGATGTCATTTATTTATGTATTTATTTATTTAGTTATTTGAAGTTGTTGGTGTGGCCTGCCGTTCATCCATCAGAGAGATGTCACTGTGACACAACAAGGAGTTGTGAGTTGACCCCCGGCATGGGGCAGAGCGCTACGCCTCAGTTGGCCTGTCAAAGGTCAGCCAGAGTTGTTTTGCCCAGTAAGTCGACTCTGACTGGACTATTTAATGTGGGGTTTGCTTATAAGGCTATCTTTCCCCCTGACAAACACACGATAAAGAGACCAGCGGGGAATGAGAGAGAAAGAACTAGCATAGAAATATATTTCCGCTGTGGTAAAAAAAAAAACTCCCACAAAATAAATGACTAAAATCACAAAATACTTGGCAGATTAAGGAGCTCTCTTGTGTGAATATTATTATGGGTTTTGTAGAGTGAATTTATTGCAATAGTACACAGCGGTGATCATCATCATTATGATAAATTATAGTGAGTAGAGAATAACACAAGGGGATTAGGTGGATTGTGTGCAATTGTGCGCCACTGCAGCCTATCAAGGTGAGGGAAATCCCTTAGTATGGAGCGACTGTGTAATCTCTCAGTGTGCAGCCAGACCACCCAGTCAGGCCTTTTTTTTTAGAGGCACAGCCGCCCTTATCTTCATGAGATCTCATCTGAGAATAGACTCAGGGACGTAGACACGCTGAACTTCCTCGCCCTCCTTCCCGTATTGCGTTTTTCACCTGCGCTGGTCGAGGGAACAGCTTCGGGAAGGCTGCCAGCTCGGAGGACACCTCAGGCCAGATGCGGCTCGGATTCGGCGCGGACGAGAGACGGATGTCCCCGCGTGTGCCCCCAGAGCCGTATCGCTCCGACGGATCAAAGCAGGAAGATTGTCAGTGCGGGAGAGTGAGAGACATCAGAGAGAATGTGCCAGACGCCGCATCCAACTAGGAATTGCATAACTCTGCCTCACAAAGGGGTCAGGCTTACCAGGGCAGCCCTACTCGCAGAGCTAACACACACACACACACACACACACACACATACATACACAATGGCATGTGCATGCTCTCTCTCTCTCTCTCTCTCTCTCTCTCTCTCACACACACACACACGCTCGAACATGTATTTACTTTACCTGTGCTCCCTTAAACACATATACAAAACTATTGAATCCCATATACTCTCATAACCTCATAATTAATTAAAAACTTTTCAGCATTTCTCTAGCCAAGATAATTCTAATACCAGACATCATTATCATGAAAGACAATGTAATTAAGTTCTAACCCCAATTTTTTGATCAGGCTGCTCCTAATCATTGATGGCATATCTTTTATGCAGCAATGCCTTCCATGGACATGTGTGGGTTGTGTTTTTTTAGCACAGCTAAGCCCTAGACCGCTCTCTCTCTTTCTCTTT
>JAGFZM010003392.1:0-36675 GCA_017657215.1 Limnothrissa miodon
CACACACACACACACACACACACACACACACACACACACACACACACACTACACACACACTATACTACTGCAGACCCTCCTAATAACCATTTACAGGAGGAAAAATCTTGGAGGGCAGGAATGTTATTCCACTCTTTTTTATAAGAAACAATACATCCATTAAAAAAAATCATATAAAGATATTATATAATACACATATTAAGAGAGGAACATATGACTAAGAGAACAAGCGCTATCTTGAATAAACCCTGTGTCCCATGCTCCCCCCATGCTCCAGACACACATTTATACACACTGACAGACCCCACACACACATACGTACACACACCCAGCACACATGCCTTTGCATACACAAGCACATTTACATGGTTCTCTTTCAGTCTTTTTGGTTGCATTGTTTTGTTTTCTTTGTTTGTTTGTTTTCCCAACTTTACCGATTAAAAAAAAAAGAAAAAGAAAAGAATATTCTCTTTGAAAAAAAGAGCATGTGGATGAGCACTTGGGCTTAATTCTGTGTGGTCAGACTTGTTCTGTTGTTGGTCATGCAGAGGAGAACAGCACTGGATGAAAGGGAGAGAGACAGAGAGAAAGAGAGAGAGACCCTTCTGTAATATGGACCTAATCACAGGTATCCATGGGAACAAAAATTGGAACAAAATGGGACTCTGTTTCTCTCTTTTCAGAGGCATCTGTTGACTTTTTTCTTATTATGGATGAGATTTTTTTTTTTTTTTGCCTCTCCATTTCTTTCTTCTCGGGAATGGCTCATGGCTGGAATGTACAAGAAGTAAAGTATAATAACTACAAAAAAAATCAACATAAAAAACTCAACAAGTCTTGTGAACTCTAGTGTGATTTTTCTGAACAGACGTGGAGAAGCCTCTTTTTAAGTGTATTTTTGTGTACATCCCTGTAAATAATGGAAATTATAAATGAGAAAATTTTAAGAAGAAGCTATAGGGGTTCGGGGACAGCTTCTATGTGGGGAAACAGACACTTGGAGGTCCACAGTTCACCACCTTTTTCTTTCTTTCTTTGTTTTTTTCTTTTCTCTCCTCTGCCTGTGTCTGGTCATACCCTGTACTCTTTTTGTTTTGGAACAAGAAGATAAAACAAAATCAACCTCTTTAAAAACAAACAAAAAAAAGCTTTGGAACTACTGAATAATCAAAAATCTGACACGTGACTTTCTCCATTCTGTGTTGATGAGGCATTGCTGCAGCAGACAACTGAGAGGAAAGCAATCATGTAACATGCTGTACGTCTGACTTTTTGGTGCATGTGGATAACCCCCCCCCCCCCCTTCATATGTCAACAGTGGTTCCTCCCACATCCATCCATCACCCCACCCGCACACTCCATTGCATAATCTCACCGATGCGTAATCTGTTTTCTACCCGTTGCATATTATCTTAAGTGATCTGCATTGTGTACAGTATGTAACTCTTGCCTATAACATCTACTGGTAGAGTCATGTTAGCCACCATACTCCACCTTGCCTCCACCATCTACCTCCACCCCCACTCCCAGTACACCACCCTCCCAATCCTCCTCCATATAGACTCACCTCCTCTGTCCCTGCCCCCTCGGTACAAGCTCAAGTGAAGCTGAGTGTAAACAGGGTTTGTTGCATTTGTTTCATATCACCTGTATTAAAATGGAGATGATCAACTGAAATCGCCTGAGGTGTACTTCTGCACATTTCTGGATAGCAGACATCTGGGTTGGAGTTTTGAATGTGTGTGTGTGTGTGTGTGTGTGTGTGTGTATGTGTGTGTGTGTGTTTAATATAGCCTAAATAAATTAAAAAATGTGAGTGAAAGTGGCATTGAGTTAAGCCGAATTATAAACAAAATCTGAATAAAAGCCTGATTGGAGAGAAAGATGTAAGAGAAGTTTTCCCCGTCAATATGGATATTCATATGTCTTGGAAATATGAAAATATAAGGGCACTTAATGTTGATATTGGATTGGAAATTGTACTTTTTTGTATTATGTTCTTTAAGAATTGTATGCTAGGTTAACAAACAACTTCTTGGTAATATTCTGAACATTATGCCTATTCATAATTCAAAATTATTAATGAATTTATTTATCTGGAAACTGTCAGACTTTGTAAATGATTTAGAATGATGATTGAAAATGGTCCATGTAACGCTTTGCAGAGCTTTTTTCTATTTGCACATTTCACATGAAAATAATGAAATATTGGCTTAAAACCTCCCATTTCTCAGACATCACATCAAGTTGATAACTGTTGCTGGATTTGTATTTTGTATTGAGTGTACTGAAGGTGTTCAGAAGTTCAAAAGTAAAAAAAATGACTCAATATTTAAGTTATTTTTACGCTTGGAGTAGGACTAAACAATGAGTGCCGGTTGTTTGGCCTACCGTGGACACTTGCATTTGCTTGTGAAGAGGTCCTTCATAACTTTTCTTGCCTCACTGTGAATTCATAGGTGACTGCATCTTTGCCGCAATAGCTGACAAATCAGTTTTGTGAGAATTATGGATCACGTGTAGCAAGTAAAGGCAAGTTTGTGTAGATTTTGTTCATTTAAAGTGGGTGGGGTTTACACATCCATATCCAAACTATCTGTTGACTAAACAAAATATAATTTATATACTGTATTAGCCCAAATATTGGTGCCATGTTGCATAACCAGCCCTCGACCATCTACAATACTGAAATGATTGTGCTGATTGTGCAGTGGGCTAAGTCCATAGCTTACGGTTTAAAAGGTTTGCTCCAAACCATGAAAAAAATATTCCATGTAACAATCAACAATCAGTGTGCAGCCATTGGCTATAACAATTCACCAAATGCAAGTACAGTAATTCAGTTTACAGGTAGGAATGAGGATTTGATTGCCTCCAGTTAGTTTGTCTGGTAGGCATAGGCACATTTCAAGCTCACAAACTTATCTATTCTTCTCATTTAGGCTTCCTCTACAAATGGGAAGCAGTCCCACTACACCTGAGCCAGGATACCCCCTCCCCCAACCTCTGGAATGAATGGCCCTGGCCTGTCCAACTATTGGAATATTCACTAATTTTTAGTCAGTTACAATAATTCAGCATGCATTGTTTTAAAAATCAATTAATACATTTAAAAATAAACTAAATTATCTATTTCTTGAGTAACCTGAAAAACTGATAATAGAAGTTTTTAATCGATTTTTCATTTCATTCTTTTTTTCATGTGAAATCTGCAAATAAAACAAAGCACTGCCAAGCGTGGACTGAAAATGGGTTAAAATTATTTATACAGTCTGCACCATACTATGCAGATGCTCTTGGTAATGCAGAAGCAAACATGCTGATGATACCCACAAGTTTTTCTGAATGACCTTCATCCATCTACTCAGGGATCTCTGACTTCCCTTCACACCTTGTGAGTTTTTCATTTCAAGTGTGCCATAGAAAAGTGGACTTGCTGAACACTTCATTTTGTTAAGCCCCCCAAAAAAGTTCAAAAATCATTCAAAATGAGGTCATTCCTCGAACTCTTCTCACTAATCTGCTGCCGTGTCCAACCTAATCAGGAGGAAATGGTTTATTGTTTTAGGCTGACTTTGCCTCCCGCGTGTGTTTGTGTGTGTGTGTGTATGTGTGTTATGAGTTATATAACTTTGTCCCTTTCTCCTTTCCAACTTCCTCACCCATGGTGGCCCTAATGCAAAGTAATCCTGTGTTTTTTGGTATTCAGAAGCATTGCAATTTAAGCTATTCTAGACACACCGTGTATTAAAGGATTATGGCCCAAAGCCTGAGGTAGTAGAAGGAGATTTGGTGGGCTTAGTAAAATATGTGTGGGTGTGACGCGTGGGTGTGGGTGTGGGATTCTCCTGAATGAAGCGGCTTCACCTTCCTCGCAGCTCGATGAGTGCGGGGAGGTTTGGGAGCGGCACAAGACCACAGACGCATTCGGAATGATCGTTCCGGCAACCTTCACCCGGGCACTCTCCAGCGCCTCTCGATTGCTCTGCACAGCAATTCATTACACAGCTCCTCGCTGTTTCGCTCCAAACAGCTTAGCTTCCAGCACACCACTATTTCTTTTTTATTACTTACTTTTAGTTGTTTGAGGAAGGGAGCTTCTTTTAAAATGAATTAATATTCAATAGAGGAAAAAGCCCTGTGCACAATGACACACAATGAGGTGTGTGTGTGTGTGTGTGTGTGTGTGTGTACGTGGGGGTGTATTTTTGAATAATCAAGCCATTAAAATTGCATTTTAATGGCTTGATTATTCAAAAACACTATATCTCTGTTGTTTACAAATTGATGCCATTTTAGGTGTGAACAGCACACTGACTTGCTGCTCTGCTATTGTGTTTGGTCTTGGTGAGAAAGGCAGTGTCTGGTTGCCTTGGCCACTCTCCTCTGTCACACTTGAGTCAGGCAGACCCTGAAAACAGGATTGTTGAGGCAGGCAGGGAAATTAAATGTGGAAGATTGTTTACTTGATATTCTGCTGATGGTGGATGAAAGGTAAACATAAATGGCAGAGTGGAAATATGTGTGCATGGGTGTGTCGGAAGGTTGTTATCTACATGTGTGTGTGTGTTTGTCTATCATGTGTCTATCGTGTGTGTGTGTGTGTGTGTGTGTGTGTGTGTTTGTGTATGCGTATGTTTGTTTGAGTACCATGTATGTTTGTGTAATATGCCAAAGCTGCACCCTATAGACAGTGACTGAATGTCAAAAAACATGAAGGTGGGTAAAATCAAATGCCCCCCCCCCCCCCCCACACACACACACACACATCCCCTACCCCAAACACCAAATAATGACACCAGAGCTGTAGAGCCATCCTCATCAATCACACAGCCACACACTCCATAGACAGCCATTATCATAAACCTTTCTTCTCCCCTCTCTTTTTGCAGGAAATACCATTACATCTCTTCAAAGGCTGTGAAATGGTAAGATGAAATACACTGGGGAGTAAGTGCTGCAGCCGGGGCTGTATCTCATGCCTTGGTGGCTTAACTCTTTGCAGGCTCAGCCTACCACTGGTTGTAAATATTATGGCCAGCAATACGCGGCTGGGAGAGCAGAGGTGCTCCAGGAGCAATCACATGGACATTCATTATCCTGCTACTCATGGCACGGTGCCAGCTTTGCCACGGATCTCCATCTCGCTCGCCTTTCGCTTTTTTGTCTGACCTTCTTTACTTATAGTCACTGCATCAGAGCTGTTAATATGTCTATGGATGTCCTCGCAATTCCTCCATGTTTTTCATCTTTCCATGACTTCTCTTTCACACGGACTACCATTAATACCATTTCCCTTTTCTTCTCCCCTGTCTTTCTCTCTCTCTGTCTCTTTCTCAATTCAATTCAGTTCAAAGTTGCTTTATTAGCATGATTGAAATTCAGTGTTGCCAAAGCTTAGAGAACAGTAGAACATCATATCAGTATGAGGAACCATTGGGTGAAAAGGCAAAGAAATGGGCAATGTTGCAATGAGGTAAACAGTAGCATGAAACAATTTGTGACATTGTTCCATTAATAGTCAGACTCACAGTCTCTCAGGGTATGGCAGGCTGTAAATTATTGTGTAGCTAACCGAGCATTTATTCTGTTATAAGTTGCTAAAATTTGGCATGTTGTCAGAGACAAGTAAAAATGCATTCTTATTTCTCTATATTTTGGACAGTAAACTAGAAAGTGCATCTTTGTTTCGTACCTCATCTGCTCTCCCAGGAGCCATGCTTTTTTATGTCACCCTTGTCCGCTATAGAGAGACTGTGGTTACTTAGCCTGTACTTGGTAAGGATCTGTCTCTGCATTGTATCTATGATTGAAGATTGATGGGTTAGTGTTCCGGAAAAATGCATTTTTCATTTTTAAGATTTTAGTCCATTGTGTGTGTTAACTGATTTTCTGATCTTCTGATGTAACTTCTGATGTAACAGTCATAGTCTCTATGTTTCAAGAGAATGTAATTTTTCTTTAATTATATGTTGCCCCCCCCCCCCCCCCCCCCTCTCTCTTTCTCACTCTCATGTTAGTGTGTGTTTTCTGTCTCTCTGATGTTGTCCATTTGCCCCGGTCTCTTGCTCTAGCATCTTGCTTTGCTTCCCCTGTGGAGCGTGCAAATGCAAACCTGGGTTGATAGCGTGTGATGAAAGACCCACCCATGGCTGCATGGAATCATGCAGAAAGAAGGGACAGAGAGAGAGAGAGAGAGAGAGAGGGAGACCAGGGGGAGCTGGAGCTAGAGGGCTATAAGGAAGAGCCAAAGAGAGGGGGATTGGGAGAGCTGGTCTACTGAATCAAACTGATCCTGTGGTTGTACATGGCGTGCTGTGCATACTACAGATAAAACATCCTGCTGGTCAGACAGGCAGAAAGATATGTGTGGCGGGGAAAAATAAGAATGAGGACAAAGAACTCTGTGTGAGTGTGTGTGTGTGTGCATGTGTGTGAGTGCGTTTGTCAGGTTGGCGGGGTCGGGGTGAAACACAGGAATAGGCTTTTGTGGAGCGCTGGTGAATAATTCACCAAAACCTGTGGCCGCAGCCTCAGGTTCCCTTTGTGCTGCATAAAGACCCTGCTATCCGGTGGCTGAGCGGCGACCGTGACAGGAGAGGGAGCGTTCAAATGTCTCTCCCCTTGACAAGTTTCCCATGGGTCTAACTGACTGCTGATGCAACCACTCTTTGTGAGGCACGGGCCGTGGGTTAAGCACATTGTTTCAGCAGCGGCAATTAAAAAAAAAAAGTGGCAGGGCTCAGTGACAGCTGCTGGAATGACAGCATTGCGTGACTGATGACTGCAGATGTGTGTTCTGTGTGTATGTGTGTGTGTGTGTGTGTGTGTGTGTGTGTCAGTGAGAGAGGAGATCAGGGCAAAAAGGTTTAATAGATAACATATCTGTGTTTCTGTGTGTGCCCATGTGCCCCTGGTGTGTGTGTGTGTGCGTGTGCATGGGTTTGTATCTTTATTTCTGGATGTGAGAAGGAGAAATATGGATGGAGTAATGAAGATGATATTTGGCTCTGTGGATATGTGTGTGTGTGTGTGTGTGTGTGTGTGTGTCAGGGTGATCTATAAATATGGATGATGTGTGGAGAGTCAACATTCCTCATCCATATCCAGCTGCAGTTGGACAGCTACATCACTTTCAAGGTACTCACCAAATGTGCTGAGAGAAAATCAACAAATATTATCACTGTGAATTATTTAGAAAGTTGTCTAATTCATAAATACGCCAACACACACATACACACACCTCATACGCTCTGTGTGTGTGTGCGTGCATACGCCCTCAGCCTCCTCGCCTCTGAAAGGGCAAATAAGTTGTCATGGCAAAAGACCTTTGATCTCCACGCTTTCTCTATGCAAACACGGCTTGCGTTCGGTCACTGAAAGCTTTGCCAACACAGCATATCAGCTGGGCACCACCTGCAAGACAAATGACATCCTACACGGACTGTGGCCATGTGTTTGCGTTGGTCCGCCTGTGTTATCTATCATCATAATCTTTTGGACATATCAGCAAATAGAGAAATATCGCTCTAATTCGCCTTCCCTCTGGCTAACCAGCCCAGCAGCGCTATGTGGCAACACTGCAGCACTTTGGATGGCTGGCATGACTCATCAGGCTACTGAAGTCGAACTTCAGCAAGGATGCAAAGCAAAGAGGTATAATAAGGTGCAAAAACAAGCCAACCCCTTCATCTTAAGAGTAGGATTTCCCTTGACTGTCATTAATGCCACTTGTTGTTGTTGTTCTGCTTGTTTTGGTTTTTGGTGCAGTTTCGCTGTCTCTTTCTCTCTTGTTTTAAAACAATCTTAGACAGGTGGAGCGTGTCGGGCTCCTCCCCTGTCGCCTGGAACGTGGCATGCAAATACAGTCTGTGCAGGTATCAGGTTCCCAGGTCAACTCGAAGCAGAGTTGTGTTGAGTCGACTCTGGGCTGCAGTTTGGCTGCAGTCTCTATTGTCACTGCAGTTTCTCTCAGCACCTGAGGAGAAAGGGAGAGAGAGAGAGAGAGAGGGAGGGAGAGGGGGAGAGAAGCAGAGTGACTGGGGCACAAACCATGTAGAGGGGGCTAACTTTGGCTGCCATACCCAGCAAAAAACGTGTCCAAAGTAAATAGCCGTCCGGTCCAGCACCAGCGGCCAGTCCCTCACCAGCCCCTGGAAGATGCCCGCAGCGGACGTACCGGGCACACGCTTCGACATGCAGCTGCTGGGGAAGCTGACTCTATCCGTAGCCACTGTATTATTCATCTCCTGGGCGTACCGCTTCTACAGTTCCAGAGGTCGCCGCCAGGGTCAGCTTCAGCAGAAAGGGGCAGCTGCCAGAACTAAACCACCATCATCGACGTCACCATCAGCTTCATCATCATCTTCATCATCATCACTTTCTCTTTCGCCATCCTTGTCATCACCCAATAACTATGCGTCAGGCTCAGCTCCAAATAGGTGCAGCAGCTGCAAGATGGAGCTGCGCCCCCGCGGTAAAGTGACACCGGAAACGGCAGCAGACAGCGCCACCGCTGCTGGAGAGGGCAGCCCACGGGGCCGGCGGCAGGTGTTGAAAATCTCTGTGTGCTCAGCGGCCCCACCTGACAGAGGTGACGGATGTGTCAGAGATGGGGGGGAACGCCCAAGCAGCCAGGTCCCAGGCATCGCCCCGGCCAAGCACATCATCACTGCAGCAGCAACAGCAGCAGCAGCAGTGGCAGAGGAGAGACTGCGGAGAGCCAGAGACGCGGAGAAGAACAGCTTAGTTATGGGCGATGTGGAAAGGACAGATGAGGCTAACAAGATAGCCACAACCCTGACAGCTCCATCTGCAGAAATTGCCACTGGCCACCTGTTCCCATGCCGCCCAATGAGTCCAACTGGACCCCTCTCCCCAGACCCGGTCAGTCCGACCGGCCGTCTGTCACCCTGCCTACCCAGGTCCCCATGCATGCTGAGGAAGGTGGATGGTGCTGAAGTTGGCAGGGAGCTCTTTCAAGACATGAATCATCAGGGCAACTTCTCCAGCTTCCAGTCCAAGGCTGAGGTCAAAGTGGAGGAGGGTGACCTTGTGTTCAAGCGCCCCAAAGACAGGAACGTTGAGGTGCATGGGAAGATCTATGACTACTATGTGGAGTCCTCGTCACAGTCTATTTCAGACTCCCCAGGGAGTCCAACAAATATCCATTATCATGGCGGCAGGAGAGTCCAGGCACACCCTATAAAACTTGTGACTTTACACAGCACCAGCACCAACAGCAATGACTTTCCTCGCACTCCGAGTCCAATCAGCCCCCCTCTGATCATGCGAGATCTGGTTGTCACCCAGGGCTCGTCGGTGGAGGACAACAAGTCTCCCACCAGTCCCAAAGAGTCTCCCCATGACCAGCCTCAGAGGGGGCTTCTACGGAAAGACAGCTACCTTTTGGCTGCTGCTTCTAACTTTGAGTCTCCTGGTCAGACAGGCAATGGCTTTGGTCCTCCACACAGCCACTCTCCCCTATCTTCAGATGTCCCTTCAAACACTGTCAGCCCTATGATAACTGAGTCACCCGACAAATATATCCTGGGCCCTAGAGAATCGCTGGCAACGACGGCAGCGGATGAGCCGAGCTTGGAGACGGTAGCCGGGGCCAAATTCGTGCACGTCCCCCTGGAGAGCATATCTAGCTCTGACTGGGAGAGTCTGGCGGGAAAGCTCGATCTAGGCAACTGCCTGGAGGCACTGGAGCTGGCCAAGAAGCGCAGTCACGCAGCCTTGCAGCAGGCCTCTCTCCGAGTCATGTCTGACAACTACCTCCAGGTCCTGCGGGACCCAGGCCTGTATGGCAGGCTACGAGCTGGAGACCGGGAGCAGATCCAGCGACTGAGGATGAGAGGAAGGCGCTGCCTGATGGTGGCTGACATGGAGCCGCCCGACTGGTCCAGACGCTCTTCTGCCCAGACAAAGGAAACAAAGGAAAGTCCCCGGACGTCTGGCGGGCTCTATTACTACGATGACTACAAAGACACCTGGCACCTGCAGTGCGACATCCCATCGGAGGTTGCATCGGTCGGGTCAGCAATGTGTACCATGGACAACTATCTTTTTGTGGCTGTCGGCTGCCAGGGTTCCGAACGTGCCAAGGTTCCCTCCAAGAGAGTGTTCTGCTTCAACCCCATCACCTCCATTTGGAGTGAGATTTGTCCCATGAACGAGGCCAGGCCCCACTGCAAGCTGGTTGCCCTGCAGGGTCACATATATGCCATTGGCGGCGAGTGCCTGTCAACAGTGGAGCGCTATGACCCGCGAGCCAATCGCTGGACGTTTGTCGCTTCTCTTCCCAACGACACATTCGCCGTGGCTCACCGGGCCACTGCGTGTAACGGCGAGCTCTTCGTTTTGGGTGGCACTCTGCGCTATTCGCTCCTGCGGTACAGCCCCAAAACCAACACCTGGCGCCAGAGTCTGATCATGAGCACCAAGGAGAGGACCACTGATATGGTGGCGGTGAGAAGCTTCCTCTACCGCTTCGACGTCAACCCATTGTTCGGCATCAACGTCTACCGCTACCACACTGCTGCACGACTATGGTACGAGTGCTGCGGGAAGCCTCTGCCGCACTGCCCCGCTTTCCAGTGCATCGCCATGGGCGATGTCATCTACTGCGTGAGCAGGCAGTTCACAATGAGGTTCCTGGCTGACGAGGTCTCTCCCAGTTTTGTGGCTGAGGACCTTCGAGTGCTTAGCACGGCCAGGGGCATCCTTTTCCCCTTTGTCCTGGCCTTGCCTGATAAGAGCACCCTTCAAACCAGCGTTTGATTCACAACAAGGTCACTTGCAAACCATTCGCTGTAGACACCAAGCCACCTGGAGAAGTGGCTTTTGTTTACAAAGCGAATGCAATTTTGTTGGATTACCAATGAAAAAGAACCACTGCTGAAGGTAATTATGGAGCAACATTGTCAGATTCTCGCAGTAGTCTGTGCCAGGAGTAAATTGACTGTTTCGGGGAGAGTTATTCGTTTTTTGGACTTTCTGTTCACACAAGCAATTTACGGCAGCCTCTAAATCTGCCCAATATTGGGATCCTTTTTTCAGTGGTAACTCATGAACAGTATGAAGCTCTAATGCAAATATAATAATTAATCAGACTGCTCTGTAAAATATATGGTGAGAAGATAAACACAAGGCTGTAAAGATGCCATAGCATCAGGGGTTATTAGCCCAGTGATCCATTTAATCTCATAAATGCCCTCCAAAATCTATTCCATTAAGCTCTTTTTATAGTGTAAACTGTATTTCAGATTTCTCTTTGCTAGAAGCAAAAATGAAAGAGGTAAAAACATATCCACATCTGTTCAAATACTGTACATCTGTTCAATCTGTTCAAATACTCACAGAAAACATCTTGAAAGTTGGGATTGAACTGCTGATCCGGTTTTTAGGACTAAAATTCTTAAATAAGAAGCTAACTTCTAACTTGATGCTGTACAGGTGATTGTGCTGTAAATCTCTCCTCTCTAGCATTGTTCTAATCACTAGCAATGTTCTATTCACTTTTTAGATACATGTTTTAAAACATCTTAACTGTTTCTTACTGTGTGTCAGATCTTATCAAGAGCTCCACCTGAGAAACAAAGATATCCTACACATGATGTAATTGATTAGTTGAGGTTGATTTAGAGGAATGAATGTGCCGGGACATTTTAATCACTCACGTGTAAATTTTACTGTGTCTTCATGCTATCTATTTTGATTAGATATGATTATTTATTTGTTTGTGGTTAATTTAGTGTGCATACTCCTCACAAGAGCTAAAATGAAATATTCATATATAGACCACAAAATGACTATCCATTTATAATTATATTTTGTCTGAATGCACTGTAGTTTTGTGTTTATGCATATGTGACCTTTAAACATTATTTTAAACTGCTTTACTTTAGGAAACAGACAGAACACAGGAAAAAAAGATAACAAACAATAAACTGCTAGCAGGTGCATGGATATCACCTGCCTCTGACATCCCCTCCAGGGAGACATGTCACTGTAGCGCCCTCATGTGGCTGAAGATGGATTAGGATGTTAGTGAGAGAACCATTGGGGCAGTCATAACAGCAAGAAGAGGGGGAAGAAGAGAGACAGTTATTTAAAAAGAGGGAGGGAGGGAAAAGAAAGACAAGGTGAGAAGTTAACAAAGAAGACTAAAAGACTGGGAAAAATGAGAAAACAAAGTTGAAGGGGGAGAGTGTGTGAGAGAGATTCGCTAATGACAACATTTGAATGGTACAATGACAGCAGGGAGGGACCCATGCAGCGAGCCACACCAGTGATGCCAAACTGTGGGGGAAGTCTGCCACAGATGGCTGACCATCAAACTCCAGAGTCTTTGATTTTTCTTAATTAAACACTTTCTTTCCCTGTAATTAAACACCTAATGGAATGGGAGGGAGACGGTTCCCCTCAGATTAGCTACCCCAAAATGACTCATGGTTTGCGATAGGCATCAGAGCTGTTGTCAAATAGACTAGCCCCTCTATGTCTCATGGGGCGCCATTGTGTGGTCATAAACAGGATTATGAAACATTTGCTGGAGAAAGGAGATGCTGAAAGTCATTGGACAATAAAGCTGTACATTCCAATCTGGTGGCCTTCTCTGCTTCAAATGTCTATAAGTTTAAACGCGCACACACACACACACACACACACACACACACACACACACAGCTATATGCTACAGTAAATTCAAACACACACAAGGTGAACAAACAAATACATACTTGTATGAATGCAGTACTGATTTGTACATATTTGTGACTTTTTATTTAAATAGTTTCCCATAAAAGAGATCAGTCCTTTTATCATCTTGTAGTAGCTAGATAATTCTGTCATTATGAAATATTAGACTTAAATGTGGACCAGTTATGGCCTCCATGTTGGTTGTATTCTCTCCCCTCCCTCCCCCCCTTAGGCAAGAATCAGGGCTGGCACGGGAGACCTATAGCACTGGCCAGTGTGTCAGGCTGCAGTCCGAATAGAGGTGGAATGACCTCCAAGCCCTGACACTTTCGGAAGCTGGGTATGGATCAGAGGTGGCAGCGGGGTGCGTTGGCTCTCTCCCCTGGGTGCGCTGGCATGACGGCGAGGGCATATGGCTGAGAGCGCTGGAGGCTGGTAAGCCGAGTGGTAGGCGCTCTGCGCTGGTGTCGCCTTGCTCCGTCGGTGCCCTTCGGCGCGCGCCCAACGGGCCTCCGCCAGGCCGAAGTTGGTGGGAGGCACTGGAGAAGAGAGACAGGGTATGTGAGAGTGTGTGTGTATGTGTGTGTGTGTGTGTGAGGGAGGAGAGAGAGGACAGGGCATTGGGAGGGACTCAGCTGCTTTCTCACTGCAATCATTAATTAAAGTACTGACAGATTTGGAACAAATTAAAGGCACCAATGCCATGCCTCTCTACAAAATAACTTTAAACAACAGCAACTTTTGACACAATATGCACTAATCACTTACTGGCCACCAACACTTATAGTTACTCTTTCCTTTTCTTTGTCCTTCAGGCTTAAGTTACAAAGCCTCTTTCCCTTGAAACAAGACCCTCTTGTGCATTTTACTCCCCCTATAGCCCTCCTAACATTCTTACTATACTACACTCTCCTTAATGTCCTGTATAGTCCCATACCTTTGGCCGCATGGTCAGAGCGCTCTGGCATCCATGCCAGTTTGTTGGAGTCCCAGGTGCGTAGCTTGGGCATTGCTGAGTCACCTTTCCGGCCGTACATCTCATCATATTGGGTGACCAAATAGTGGGAGGTGGGAGTGTCATGGTGGGCCAACAGCACATTTGTGGGAAGACCCTGCATGAAATGCATTAAAGCAACAAGTAATAAAACTAGATATAATAGCTTTGTAGCATAAAAGAAAACACATTTTCTATGTAATGCAGGGGACAATAAAAACATAACTACAGTGCAGGGAAGAGTGAAGCTCATTTTGTCCCAAAGCATGGATGTTAGAAAAATAAAACTCATCACTTAGAAAAGCAGACTTTCAGCCCAGCTTGTGTCAGGATGGAGGCTGACAACTGAGACCAGTAAGACATATATCTGTTAGGAACAAAAATTGTCTTGGGCAAACCTCTCCTCTGCGCAGGGCTGTTCGTCTCACAAAGGTGTCTGGCTGGTAGTCCCACTGCGGCCGGTAGTCTAGACGGTTGGTGCTGTTGGCTGTCCTGAGCTCTCTGGTGAACTGGGGAGAGGCAGTTTTTGTGGGGGCAATGATGGGATGGTGGTATAGGGGGATAGATGATGGGAGATGGGGGTGGGAGAGAGAGAGAGATTGAGATGACACCAGGATGGTGTTTTCAAAGAATTATGGGTGAGACCCGGCCAGTCAGCAAACACTGCACACCCAGCAGTGCCTGAGCTAAGCAGTACTCGCAAGCATCATGCATTCCCCACTTCCCCACACATCGATCGCCAAAAAACCTTTGCTCGGACAGTCTCTGCAACACAACCCCCCCCCCCCCCCCCCCACACACACACACACACACAGAAGCATACACCAGCAGCACCCCAGCCCCCAACCCCCATCCCTCCTGGCCTGGAGCCTATCGATGCCACTCGATGTGTTTTTGTCTCCCATGGATCACACCCCCGCTGGCTGCTGCTGACCGAGGCTGCAGGCCTAGCCGCTAATCACTTTTGCATGGATCTACAAAGCCAACTGAAGTGCTGCTCCGGCCCTCTGGCCACATGCCACGCAAGCATTAGCCAGGGAATTACTTCGTCTGCTCTGCACATTTATACGGGAACAAAAGGCCAGACTTGCTGTACTTGCACTTGCCCAGTGCAGTGGGAAAAGTGATTAGCCCAATAGGTACTTCTTCACTTACAGCCTGTGACACCTTGCTCTGTGGCACCTGACCACACTTACTTTTTCTGTCTCTGTGACCTGGTGGCACTATTTGAGAGATAACCGATGCCAGTTTGGGTGCTGTCAAAGGTACTGTGGCGTACATTCAGTGCGCTCAAAATCATTCATTTAAATTTGTCCTTAATGACATTAAATGAGTGAACCTGGCCAAGCCATCATTCCACCTTCTGATTTTTAAAAAGGTTTTAAACCCCTTAGTGCTGAAAACTTCACTCAATTAAACCTACTGGGCACAGTATATTAAATTATATTAGAAGTCAGATGATAAATTGACACTAAAAAGAGTTACTTAACCTCATGTTATTAACAGGCTTATTTGAAAATGCTGTCATGTTTTTGAATTTGAGATAGCAGTAGGTAACCTAACAGTAGGATACATCTGCTGGCAAAGGTATGCATTTTCAAACTCACATTTGAGTGGCAGGACTTAGCAGGATTTCCACCCCCTTCAGCCCAAATCACTTTAAACCATGACCCTTTAAGCCTTTCACTGAATAAAACTAATTGAGGTAATAATCATCATGGCCTCTCTGTTTTGCTCCTCTCGAAATTCTGCTATAGAAAGAAGTACTATGTCTTTCTAAATGTCAATTTAAAAGAAAATAATAATAAATATGTAATGGGGACACCCAAGTATTGCCTGTTATGCAGTGTAAATGCAGTGTAAATGCGGTCTTACCTCAGGACAAAAAATGTATAAATATTAGGCTATTAAATGAGCAGAAAGTAATAAAACATATGGATCACAACATTTTGTGAAACATGTTTTAGTTACAGTAGAACAAGGCCACATTATACAATGATGTGACATTCATGAATAATTACCAGAGATGTTTTCACATGATAAGTAGTATCACACCAGAAACAGTGAGAGAAAATGTTCTCACAAGCCTCAAAATGATGTGTCCTACCTGTAACCTCTCTTCCACCCAGTTACCAATAAGCACTTTGTTTGCATATTTCTGCTCTATCCTCCATCCAGGCTGGCTCCATTTGTTATAGTTCTTTTCTTCTCTCCACATGGTGTTGTTTCTAGAGAGTATCTAACAAGTAACTCCTGGTAGCAATAGCATATTTACGTCCATTCAAACAGGTGCAAGCACATTGTATTACACCTACAGTAATTGTGACATAGGACAATAGAGTGGAGTGAGTGTTCTGTTGCCATGGACACAACAAACATGCTGAAAGCTAAACTAGGAGCCAGCTATCTGAGACTTGGCGGAGTCCTTTGTATGTTATACATTTCTCCTCAGGGAAAAATGAGAAGAATAAAAACAGGGCAGTGGGAACAAGCTGTTTAAAATTCATTCATTCATTCATTCATGCATTCTAAGCTGCTAAATCTATTCCCAGCAGATTGAACAGAAAATATGTGGTGCCTCTATAAAATCCAACCACTAAATGACACAACCAAAATAAAAGTTTAATATACACTGAAATATTCAGTCAGTTCTTGCTCATCAGCCATGGTTACAATAAAACATCTAGAACATTAAAATTGTCTAAATGGAACCCTGACAGGCAGTAAATAACATACAATAAGGATTTGTAAGAATGGTCCTTCCATAGGGCTCCTTTGGTACGCATTTGTTCATGACATAAATCATTGATTTCTAGTCTCCTAAAAGCATCAAAACATGAGGGGGAAGGGGGGATTGGCCTTTGTTCCACAAATCACTAACTCAACTATCAGAGTATTCATTGTAAACATTATTCTTTGGCCAGATGGATTCTATGTGACTCAAGTCATATTGACCCAGGCAAAGCATGGTGCACATTAATCATGCCTCAAAGGCCCTTTCAATTCTCTACAGGGTTTTTACATAGTCGACAACCCTTTCCAGAACCCTCTCTGCAGCAGCGAAGGACAACCAACCCTGGTTGTAGAAGTTGATGACGCCGTGAAAGCTGTCGGGCACATTGTGCCAAGTGACGGGCACGCCCAGTCGCTCCAGCCGCCTGCTGTAAAAAAAGCCTTCATCCCTCAGCACGTCATACTCGCAGGTGAGGACGAAAGCCTGCGGCACGGCACTCAGCGCGTCATCGTCCGCCAGCAGCGGGGACACCTCGGCGCTCAGCCCGGCCCTGACGAGATGGTAGACCTCGCCATCGTGCTCCGTGGGTATCTGGCGCCTGAAGCCCCGGGCTTTCATCTCAGCCGGCAGGTCATTGGGGTCGAGCCAGTGGCCATAGTGCACCTTCAGCTCTGCGGGCACATGCAAGCCCTTGAGCAGCTCTGGACAGGCGTACGCCTCCCCGCAGAGGTACTGCAGGAAGTAGAAGGCTACACGGGCCCGGAGCAGGATGGGCACGTTGCCATTCTGCTGGTACGAGGGCAGGTTGAAGTCAGCCATCTGCAGCGCCGGGTAGATGAGGACCTGGGCGCAGGGCGCGAACAGATGCCCGTCCTGCCGTTGCTCAGCCAGACGCTGGCACAGGGCCGCCGCCAAGTTTCCACCAGCGCTGTCCCCACCTACCGCCACCCGGCCCGGGTCCACACCGAAGTTTGCGGCCACAGACAGAAAATGGCAGGTGGCGGTCTCACAGTCATCCAGGTGGGTGGGGTACCTGTGCTCGGGGGAAAGGCGGTAGCTATAGAGACAAAACCAAAAACAGACTAAATAAAGGACAGATGGAAAGTAAATAGTAAAGGCCCAGCAAGGTTAATAGCTATTCAGAAACTACTTATAGCCATACTGTAAACAAATGATAAAATAACATGGGAAACACACACCCAACAGACACAACAGTGGTCTCACTCTTCAAGGCAATGTATCGACACACTTCCTCTGAGGTATCTGAGGAGAGGAGGCACAGAAAAATAAAAATTTGATCCCACACCTGATGCCTAGGCTGCAGAACAAACAGGCTCAGAGCATACATCCCGCATCCATCCAACGCCCACAAGCCCACCCCCCATCCCCGCAGAAACACGAACACAAACACATTTTTCCTTATCCTCTTAAAACCAGTAAAACAGTAGATTTTATGAAAGCTTATATGCTGTTGGCACAGAACGTGTGTGTGTGTGTGTGTGTGTGTGCAGGGGCTGAACTCTGACCCTATTTAGCCCACGTCCTGATTACAAGTCAATGATGCTCACCTATGCTCCCAAACACCCAGCCTCCCCCATGAAAGTAGACCAGGCCTCTCCTCTTGCCTGAGCACGGTGCTGTCGGCTCATAAACACGCACCGGAACCTCGGCGAAGGTCAGGTCCTTGATGCGGAGTCCGTCTGGGACTGGCCTCCGGCGGCCCATGATGCAGCCCCTGCACCATCTCGTGAAACGGACCTGATTAAACAGGCCCAGACGGTCGAGTATTCTGCCCTGAGAGATGTTTTAAAAAGAAGGATGCATGACTGCAGTATATGTGAAGGTGCTTCTGCTTTGCACACTATTTTGATTGGTCTAACAAAAAGAGAGTTTTTGTTCCTTCGCAAAGACTTAAATACTCAAAGACTTTAATCATTTAATATATATTCATTTAGGACTGTACTTCAGGACACTACCTAAAATGCATATTGAGTACAGCATACACATATGTGCTTTGTGACATCCCATGACCTATTAAATCTGCAGCAATTGAAGACAATTTTTAACTTAACTCAGAGAATAGTGTCTGAAAAATAACACCTTGTGGTTACTGTAATATAAATGGATGCTCTATCACTAGAGTCTGAGACATGGTGTGAACATAACTGAGAGCTGAGGGAAGTACCTTCTGTTCCACTTTAAGACTGCAAGTAGAGTGCAACACTGCCAGACTTTGCAGCAACCTTGACAAGCTTTAACAAGCCTTTTCCCCTGAGCACTAAGAATGCACATAGAAGAAGGACTAACGTTGGAGCGGCCCCAGTGGCTTGCCTCTTATCTCTCCTTTAACCTCTATCAGCCCCTGAGGGCACACACATACACACACACACACACACACACACACACACACACACACTACAAGGATGTGCCACTGCAAATCTCATCCAGACACTCACTCAAAGAGCACATTAACTGCAGTTGTCACATGGGTGTGAGATCACGCATCTTGCCTTTCAGCACAGATGCGACCTGACAAGGTTTGATAAACTGTTCCCCGTCAATGCTATGCAACACGTCAGAATGGAACAAGGCCCACTTACGATGACGGACACTCCAACGAGTAGGCAGTGAACCATGTGGAGCTTTGCAGCGCCCTCGACCCCGGGCGGGACATAGCAGTCCATCAGTTCAGCATACACCACACCAATTAGCAGGAGGCACAAGGCGGCCACAAGGGTTCCGAGGCCAATGATGAAAATCGCAATCCCAATATCCATCCAGGCTGCAGGATTATTCAGACTTAGAGCCGCTAATGGGTAGTGATAAGGTTTTCTTTTCCCCTTGCCAGGCTCCTCCTGTGAATTCAAGTCCACTCCCATTAATGTCCTTTAACTGACTTTGGCAAGAGTGAGACCAGCAGTGAATAGGCCAATCAGTAAGCAGACACAAATCATTTGCCATCTTAATTAAAGACTGGCCAGGTGTTTGGGCCAATCTTCTGTAAACAGTACAAATAGGTCACTTCCAGTGTGAGGTAAGCTAGTTGAAACTCTGTTGTTGGCCATGGTATATAAGTCTATAAGTGTAATGGACACTTATAGAGCTCTGTTGTTTTGTTTCTAGACAGACAGTCCAAAGTCAGTTAGGTCAAAGTGCATAGCTTCAGGAATTATAATGAGTAAAGTTAGTTAATGTTTAACCCATAATGAATTGGTAAAAATCATACAAAGATTGAGATGAAAGATTTAGAAAGATTTAAGTTCACACTACTTTCTTCACAAACAGAATAGAACTATAGTGTTTTAGTGTTCCATGCACTTGATAAAACATGAATCAAGACATTTTAGCACTCCAGCGTAAGTACTTCAGTTAACTTCACTACAGTACTTAAGCATGTTTTGGATGTATCTATACTTTACTTGAGTTGAGATGTATCAGTTTTTCAATTTACTTTTTTTTTAGATTTCTTAAACCCACTATGTGTAAGTTTTATTTTTTTCGTATGAGAATTTCTCCCATCTATCGGCGAAGGGTATACTGCACACGTTTGAATAAGATGTATTAGCCCTTCCCTTCCCACGGTCCTCATTTCCCATGGTCCTCATTTTGAAAATGGCGGCGCAAAATGGATATTCTCATTTGGTACCCAGCCACATCTATATATAAATGGAAATTACCAAGTTTACGGGAACACTACAATTTGTTCATGGAGGTAATTACCATCGTTTTACATTATATTTTTAAAAGAAAAAATGTATTTTTAATAAAAGACGAAGATAAATAGAAGATAAATCCTACACATAGTGGCTTTAGGTTAATTTTTTCAGGCTTTTTTTTTTTTTTTTTTTTTACATTTTCTGAAGTTTGTTGTAAGTCATATGTTTTGAACTTAGTTTTTGAACTTAGTCAGTCTACATGTATGTTTACGTTTCTTTTACTTTGTATTTACATTTAATAGTAAAATTATAGAATCTTGTACTGGTAATATGAGATGTTTTAAAATCTTTACTTCTGTAACATGCTAATGAGCGACTTAAACTTCTGCCAAATATTTTTTTTGAAGGTGGGACTTTTGGGTATTTGGGTATTTTCATGATAAAATAGAGTGTCATGTGGTTCCTAACTGAGCTGTGTCAGAGTGAGCTTTCTCTCTGGATCTGTAGATGGCAGTGACACTCAGAAAGATGGAGGAGCCTGATGAGGGTGAGGAGAAATCAATGTCAGCATGATGCTGGCCAGATTATGGGAGTTTCAGACCCCCCTTTGACAAATACAAATAATGCCTGTCACTACAAATATGCACAATGCATTTGCGGGTAGACCTTTGAAAAGTGAATTAACTTAATTAAATCATAATCAGTTTGAAATCTATTTTCTATTATTAGAGTTTGGCTTTTTATTTGTATCTTCTCACTGGACCATTGGAAACTACCTTGTGTCATATGCATGCAAGGCCTGACCATACAGATTAGGCTTTTCATTCATCACCCGCTACATTCCTTTTAAAATAGTACCCTTTGAGCACTGCCATGCTTTCTTCTGACCTGAAATGGGTTCTTTAGGTTTTCTTGTTCCTGTGCACCCCAACACCCCCCTCGCCCTTGCTGTAAATCTATGTGCTACCTGGGGCTGATCACCCCACGCTTTGAGAGCCATTCAGCTTGTGGCTGTATGTGCCAATGTATTGAGCATTCACGTTTAAAATGAGGTTATATTTTACCTGCCTCCATCCCAGGCTTTCTTAGCTGTGAAAACTTTTCATTGATTTATTTTTGCCTCATTGGCCAGGTAATTGTTTTGGACCCCTGCTTAGGGTCTGGGTTCTTGATCTAATAACGTGTGGGACTGTCCAGCAGCATGTTCCAACCGACCCAGACACATTTTTTTTCCACAGCCAGCCAGGCCTGCCTAGCTTTCCCTTTTTCTTCCCCACAGACGTGCATGCAGCTATCCCTGCAAAGCCATGAGGACACAGAGCACAAAGCCGCCATTGTGAGTGTGTGATTTTAAAAAACCCAAGCCCAGCTCTCTGGAGCACTTTCCACTCTGCTTTGCCTAGTCAAAAAAAGAAGAGGAAGGGAAAAAAAAAAAAAAAAAACATCCAGTGGGCCAGGCGAAAAATCACACCCTGAAATCTCCATGGCGGCTGGTGGATTTACTGCATTACTTTAAGAGGCATTTATAAAGGTCTCTGGGCACAAGACTCCGGAGCTCCTTGGGAATGGCTCACTCTTAATCTTTCCTCTGTCACAGAAGGCGGGGATGGGGATAGGGCAGAGAATATGGAGGAGGGGGTGGGGGTTGTTGGGGTGCATGGAAAGCAGGATGAATTTTGAAATGGCAGACTTGTGAGGGTGCATTTTTTCCTCTGCTTTCACCAGCTCTTTTGCAGAGCTTAGCCTGAGGTCACCAACTCGTATACCGTAGGAGAAATTGTTACGGCAGCGAAACAACCTGTCAGCAGTCACACCTCACACTGCCATGTCATTAACAACAGCCTTCAACCCCTTCTAATATGTTGCTATGTGTTTGCAGCAATGCGGTGCATCAGCAGGGAAGCTGATGGAAGACTGGAATAGGCTGCTCTCTCTTCTAAGTAAGTTGTGGGACTGGAATTTGGTCAGATGACTTGTCTGGCTGTATAATGCTGGATGGAATACAGTAGGGGCACAGTGAATTAAACAATACAGTTCAAACAACGTATGGAATGCTTTTTTTTTTAGGTCTACACCGTGAGACTTGTCAGACCAGTTTGGAAGAAACTGCTGCATCATCATTTTCTCAGCCATGTGTTAGTCAAGTTTATTGTCAATAAAAAGTTAGAGTGTTATTTAGTTTCATTAGGCTATATTTTGATATAGGTCGCCTACTCTGTCTTCAGTTTCTCATGAAAAGTGTAGAATTAAATGTAGAGCATATTTTTTTTCACATTTTATTATTTACCATTTCCATACATACGCAGTTCAAGAATATTGTCAGCCCTTCTGAATAATGTGGGTGGGACTGGTGTGATGGCGGGGTTGGGGTGGTGGCATGCTTGTACTTGAACACAAACTAGCCAGTAGCTGTGTCTCAAGGGGTGGGGACACAGACGGACGAGAGACAACCACTCAGCGGACACTCCATAAAGCAATATTCCGTGGCACTCAAACTGTCAGTCAGGATTAATGGTCCGTTAAAGACAACCAACAGATACAACTGTTTCTATCACCGAGGTAGAGTGCGGACTTTCGAGTGGTGACTCAGAGCTAGGGAGATAAGGTGTCGTACAAAGCTGTAGCACAGGACACTTGTGCCAGCAAATCAAGTCTTGGCTTACTCGTGAGGACAGGGGTTTTCGCCTTCTACAACTGACAATCTGGTTTGGCATGAAAACGCATCGGGTGACGAAATTTATTCAGAGCGCTCAATAAATAGCACGACCTTTATGAAATGTGGAGTGAATGAGTCCCGCACGCCCCAAATCGGAGTAGGAATAGGTCAGTGTTTATTCTGCCACTGAGCAGGCTTGATGACTGTTGCTACGACTCAGTGCGCCTGGGCTGCAACGCATAGTAATAATACACGGTTACTGATGCATAGGCTTGACGCAAGTAATTAAAACAACAGAATATTACGTAGTTTCTGTTGTCTTTAAATCTGGGCAGCATATCCGAGACTATCGGTAAACTGTCGAAAGGATTTAACGTTAACATTTAGTGTTCGGGGAAGCAACACAACGTGAGTTGAGATGGACCTGAAGACTTTCGGCTGCGCTGTGCTGCTCCCCATCCAGATCTTCTACTACATAGTGAAGGCAAGCGTGTGCTGGCTGCTACCGAGCAGAAGGAGAAGTCTAGCCGGGGAGATTGTACTGATTACAGGCGGAGGAAGGGGAATCGGACGACACTTGGCTACGGAGTTTGCCAAACAAGGGGCAAAGAAGGTAAATATCGTTGCAGAAGACATTTTGTTAAATATTTGACATAACGTTGACCTGTTAACCTTACGTAGGTCAATTACGCATTTATCTTTCATCCGAAACGCTTAAGACGGTCGGCGTGATATTAGAGGTGGCTCGCTTACGTATTTGACCTGCACTTGTGGAGTTTATCTTGTTATGCAGCCATGATTTGTATTGGTTACAGTTTTGCATTTAGCACAAGAGTAGATTTACAGGTGAGTCGTGAGTGACAAGCACGTAGCCTAAGTTAGCAACATAGGCTACACCAACATTGCTTATACATCACATACAGAATATAAGTGTTTTTTTAGTTCAGTAGTAGGCTGATACTGGCTTTCTAAACTGCAGGTCGTATGTTTTCAATAACTTCAGACGGACACTTTACGGGTAGACGGTGATGGCAGTACATCAGAAACCTTCGAACGCGCAGAGGCTCACGGGGGTGTTCAAATGGCAGAAGTCTATTTTGGACGTAGTTGCGTATTGCGTAAACTTGATATTGTGCAAAGGTGAGTGAACCAGTGGGCGGACTGGGCTTAATGGAGGCTTATTTCTTTAATTTTTTTGCAGCGTTTATTTTCGAACGGGCCAGCCGGTTTATTGTAATTAGCCGGTTTAGATCCGTTTGTGCAGTTTAAAAGTTTTTAGGAAACGAGTTTCTGGGGTTTAACTGAGGTTTACCCTCAAGTGGCAACTTTATTAATCACCTCTTTAGCATTGACTCATCAGACACCATAATTAATTCTCTGATAAGGTAGGCCTAATATCGATGCTAATGACATACCCCAAAAACAAAGTTGAAACAACGTGAACATAAAACGGTTGGTTTGAATTGCACACATGGTAATTGAGAGGACATCACCAAAGCTCCCTATCTTTATAAGTGGCTGTAGTTATTGCTGACGCAATGCATACAGACAGATAGCCTCAGGGACCGTGACAAAAGAGATGAAACCATCCTGACCCGGTCTTACTGGCTTTGCTATCAGCACTAAAGCCATACTCACGGAAGCTACTAATCCCCGGTAAAGTTTTCTGGCAGCAACACAACATTGACCCTTCCAGATGTCATTTGAAACAGAAAACTCAACCAGTCCCCACAAACGCCTTTGATCCAAAGGGCCTCGCCCTCGCTTGCTGTTTAAAGGTGGACTCCTCAGCGTGTCAGTTTGTTTTTAGGCCTACTGTAAAACGTGACTGTTGACTGTTTTGGGTAAAATACACCGAAACAGGGATGCTTCAGAGGAAGCAAGGCTGAAATTTTGCAGCTGTTACCGGTCAAAGCAAGCTATAAATAGCTGCACTCTTCTCACCAGTGGGAACTTAATTTGAGCCTCTGTGATTAAAAACACTGGCGACATGGATGCATGCCTTGCACTGATCAAACCTGTTAGCCAATGTGTGTTTTTTTCAGTACTCAGATTTTAGTTTTGGTATACTTTCTTTGTCCTCATAGTGCTTGAACAGGTGGAACTGTAGTCATGTAGTCATGTCTACAGTAACCAAGCAATTAAGTTAGTCTCTACTCCAATTTGAAATACTAGCATAATGCATATCCTCTTCACAATGGGCCAGTGTTCATCATGTTTACCTGTACATTTTGGGTGAAGTACAAATCCAGACTTTGGTTTTGACGCCTACATGGTTGCAGCTATAAATAATAGCTTCAGACAAAACGTTTCGCCCAGTGGGTTTTCTGAAAGAAAATGGGTCATCGCTGCATGTCAAAAATGTGATCCGGGGTCTCTTTGTACTGTTGGTTATGTCTGCAGGTCAGCAACCCAGAAAAATACCAGGCGCCCTTAAAAGCTCCTTTTTATGGCTGCACGACAAAGGAAGCTAGAGGGCTTGTCAGCACCTCATTGCTGGGCATTGTCAAGGTGCGAAGCCTTTGGTTACAACACTTTTGTCAGTAGGGCCTCACAGTTATCCCTTCTCTTAAGAAATGCTAAAAGAGATGGAACTCACATCATAATTGCACCCTCAGGACGTGGGAGAGAGAGAGAGGAAGAAAGACAAGGCAAACTTCCACTTGGAGACCCTTTTCATTTTGGAGCTGTTGTTCTGCAGCTTGGCAGAGTATCATGCATGTGTGAGAGAGAGAGAGAAAGAGGGGTCACTAAAAGTTGTTTCAAGAGGGGTAACAGATCCAGAGGAGCTGTGTTTTTATTTGTTAAAGAAAGGAACAGTTACTATTTGTAGAGACCTCCAAGTAATACAACATTACCGGGAGAAGAGAAAAAAGGCATTAGCATTAACAGTGAAAGTCAAGTTGAAACTCTTGCAACTCAGCCAGCTAAAGGGTTACAGCAGGAAAGTTAAATTTATTTTAATGTGATAACATAATAAAGGCCTGCCCGAAGTGGTACCTCGGCAATCAGTGGGTCGGGTGATCCTGAAGCCGAAATACTGGCAGCCAGTTTGATAAGGAAGCGAGTGAGGGCTAGGTAAATGGGCCAGTGGAGTGTGACTGTGTTTGGGATGGGGGCGGAGGTGGGTGGACAGGGGGTTGGGGGAGGGGGGAGGGGGAGGAGGGGGTCAGAGGGGGTGGTGGAGAGCATGCTGCTCCCAGCTGGGTATTGCCCCATGGCTGACCCCACTGTCTCTGCACTAATGAGACAGCGGCAGGCGACTGCCTCCTGAACTCCTGCTGCCCCCTCTCTCTTTCTCCTCTCTACCTCCACTACCTCATTTTGCTATCCTGTCATCACAAACCTTTCCTTCCAATGATAGGCTTTTGTGTGTGTGTGTGTGTTGAGAAAAGTGCAAGAAGAAGAAATTTGCTGTCAATGGAAGAGTACATAGCTGCATGTGTTGGTCTAGTCATGTTGTTTTGTTGATCTGCTTCTTATCATCCTGTGTACACTGTAGTATATGTTGTGTGTGTTTTTTTTAAACTGCTGGGACCTTGAATTTCCCCTTGGGGATCAATAAAATATCTATCTATCTATCTATCTATCTATCATGTGTATCCAACAAGAAATCCTAACCAGGATCTAGGGAAGAAAGTGAGGTAAAAAAAATGGAGCTATGTCTCTACAGTAATGATCCCCAAGGATGTAGCAAAACAAAACTTTGTGAACTGTTGAAAAAACATTGACATTCCATCAAGCAAGTCATTGTGCACCTTAGCATGATGGGATTAAACTTTGTTTGCTTTTATTCCATGCTAATGTGATGCCGTCACTCTGTTGCGTACTCTAAGGACTTGGTCTGATAAGGCTTGCAAATGTGTGCATGGCGAATCACATAATTGGATTGCTGTTGAATGCCACCTCGCCTGCTTGGCCCTCTGTCCCTAAAGAAAATAGCAGGTCCTCTCTCCAAATCCCATTATAATTATTTACCCTAAGCTCCCTTTAAAACAATCATGCCAGCAGACTTGCAAATGAACCAGAGCATGAGGATGGGGGTGTGGGGTGGCAACAGAAAGTGATTTAAGAGGGGCCAAGAGCAGTCTATTAAAGTTAAGCCCCTCTGGTGAGGTCACAAGGCTGACAAGTGCAAATCAGTCTGATCTCATGTGCTGGTTTCATCTCTCCCTTTTGGGCCCCAAAAGCAAACATCTCGCCCCATGTTTCTGTCTCTTTAACGCTGCCATTGTGCAAGTCAACCTGACCTCGCAAGGGCTTGCTGTCTGCTGAAACTCAAGAGGTTTTCAGATAATTCAATATTGAGGGGGGGAGGGCTGATCAGATTGCCTTTGGCTTTAGTGCTAAAGGCATGCAAGGGCTCTGCTTGAATGAGTAGACTGCTCATGCAAATCGCTTCTCCATTCTACTCCAAAGTTAAGGTCACAGGCCATAGTTATGGTATTCACTCCTGGTGAAAACATTATATTTGAAGCAAATGGAAAAAAAAAATGTTCCCTTCTGTTTCAAGAATTAAACACACCACAGTCTAGAATGTTGCTCCAATTTCCAAAGTCAAATAATTGAAACCGTAATACCTAGATCAAATAATGACATGCCGTCCGTTGCCATATGCAGTAATGGCAGTCAGTGCTTCCTGTTCTTTCACTGTGTAAGTGAACATCACTCATTATTCTGAGACCTGCAATCAGTCTGTGTCAGAGTTTCCACGCGTCTCACAGTATGACAGTGTTGCAGTTTACTGATTGTTAACATATATTCGGATTATTCTAATTCCAATGCTCTCAGTGTGCATGTGCTTTTCCACCCCTTACTATCACGTACTGACACACACACATACACACACATACACACACACACGTGTGCACTAACCCAAATATACTAATTTTCTACATGAGTCCCTCCCAAAAACACTCTGTTGGCTGGCTGGCAGAATGTCAGCCTTGGAGGTTGGCTCTTCACACAGCCAGCTTCCTAGCACCAGGGAGAACCAGAGGCTCACACAACCAACGGCCTGTGTAAAATTCTTGAGTGTGTGTCTGCATGTGTTTGTCTGTGTCGTGCATGCAAGTGCGTGGGAGTGTGTGTGTGTGTGTGTTTGAGGGCCAGGCTCAGCGGCAGGAGGAGGAGGACAGAGAGAGCACATCCCTGATTTCATTACCTCTGGGTGACCCCGGAGACTGACAGATCTAATTGCCCAATCAGTGCTCCCCTGCCGCTGCCTCCTGCTCAGATGACCATGCACTTTTATTGGCCTCCCAAGACGGGCCATCCTCACTCATCTCTGCACTAATCCCCACTCACCTCCCCACCTAGCCCCCAGGCCTCAACAGTTTAAAAAAAAATGTGTGTGGCCAGTCAAAATGGCTCCTCTGTTCTCCACCATGAAAGACACTCCTCTGTCCCGAGTGTCCCTTGGGACTCGCTGGCATTCGGAAGATTAAAGCAGCCCATTTTTAATGCCAGCAGATGCTGTGGAGATTCATTAAAACAAATGACACACTCCTTACTCCTCCTCTCGCGTTGTCTTCTCACTCTCACTCTCTTTTCTCTGTTCTTCTCTCTCTCTCTCTGGCAATTTGGCTTAAGAAGGTCAGGAGTGAAATGTCTGTTTCTCACAAATGATCTGTTTTAGCTGTGACCTCAGTGGCTTTCTGAACATTAGCCGCGCGAGGGGTCCATCATTTCTCTCCACCAAATGGTTATTTAAACGCCGTTCTTCAGCTTTAATGGCTGAACATCACAGCTAAACTATTTATTATTAGAAATGCAATCATCTATCCATGTTTGAATGCACTGGATGTATGGAGGGTCATTGAATCCTTTTACTCTAATAATGGGATCTCACTGGAGGGCCCCTGTGATGGAATTTGCTTTGTGTACCCATGCATACATTACCTAATTATAAGTCAGCTATATTGCTCCTCTAGGTTTAGAATTTATCCACAGACCATGAAAGCATGGTTCCCGTTTTTTGCCTTTCAAAGAAGCTGTGCGAAATATGAAAATGAATCATAACAATTGTTATTTTAGAGCTTTGCTTGGTCACACCTCCGCCTGTATGGCATTTCAAAACAAAAAATGTTCTGTGCATTTACCCCTCAGAGCACTGTAGGTATAGCATTTAAAGAAGTCATCCTTTAAGTACAGCCTTTGTTGTTGTGCAGAACATATCTCACTCCCCTTCACTCCCTTCCTGTAATCATAATGCTCTAATGCTTCTCCCTGGGTCCTTCTGCACAGGTTATCCTGTGGGGTCGCACGGAGAAGTACCTCCAGGAGACGGCTAAGGACATCTGTCAATCGGGCACAGAGTGCCACTACTTTGTCTGTGACGTGGCCAACCGTGAGGAGGTGTACCGTCAGGCCAAAGTGGTCAGGGAAAAGGTACATTTGTGTGTGTGTGTGTGTGTGTCACATGCATGTGAGACACCGGGCAGGGGAGCCATTAAGAATGTTACGGTCATAAAAATGTCATTACTTTGATGGGGGGTCATTGAGGAGTGAGAGCCTCAGTGAGAGGTGTGGGAGGAAAGGAGGGGGTCAACTGCTGGACTCGCACAAGCACACATACACATATGTGCATAGGTACACACACTTATACACACATATACACACTGAGGTCTCTTCTAGGTCTTTTGTACTTTCTTTCTGGCTCAGGTTTGTGTTCCAAGCTAGGTATAGATTTCTCCCCACTTGAAATGTCTGAGCAAGATAAGGAAAGGACTGGGAACTACGTGTCACAGCCACCACTTTCAAACACTGACATTAAAAAAATATATTTGATAAGTTCTTTTTTTTTTTTTTTTTTTTTTTTCCCAAAGAAAAAAATCTCAGAGGTGGTCTTGAAAGTGAGACGGGCAAATGTGTTTCTCACTCACTCACTCTATATCACACACTCTCTCTATCTCTCTCTCTCTCTTTCTCTTCATCTTTCTTTTACGTGGTAGGTGGGAGATGTTACCATCCTGGTTAATAATGCGGCTGTGGTCCACGGCAAGAGCCTCATGGACAGCGATGATGATGCACTGCTGAAGACCCAGCACATCAACACAATGGGCCAATTCTGGGTGAGTACCGGCACCATTGCATGATGGGACGGGAAAAAAAAACTTCCCATCCCATCAGCATAAAACTACACTCAGGCAGCCATTTAGCCCGCACTCAGACTCACACACACAACCCCACTCAAACACACTCACTCTCTCAGACACACTCTCACACACGCTCCTTTTGCCGGAGTGTTCTCCTGAGGCTATGTCAGCCTCATTTACTGAAAAATGCGACCAGGGAAATTCCAAATTGCAGGGGCTTTATTGCACTTGGAGGCTTATTTATTTATATTCTCATTCTTTAGCGAGAGGGAGAGAATGAGGGGTATTATCTCGATGGGAGTTTTGGGGCTCCCTCAAACAGGTGACATCTGCTCCTCTGTTGTTTGACACAATATCAAACAAGCCTTATCACACTTGGGGAGAATTGCAGGCATCTCGAGAAATAGATATCCCCCTGACACTTCCCCCACCCACCCTCACACACACATACACACACACTGTGGTTAGTTCCGTGACACAGGATTCATTATAGTCAGGATTCATTATAGTCACGTTGCCTCTCTTCTCTTACTTAAGATTAAGATAACCTCTTCACCTCTCTTGCTTTCCCTCCCTTCTTTTTTTCCCTCTGCACTCCTTACTTTCTCTTCTCTTTTCTTCTCCTCTCATCATTTTCTTCCATTCCTCTCCTCTCTGTCCACTCCCTTCTTGACATCTTTGTTCTTCCACACATTTCCTCTCTTGCCTTCTCATCTGATCTCCTCTCCCTCCTATTTTGTCTTCTCCTCCTCTTCCTGCCTACACTCCTTTTCCCTCTTCTCTTCCCATCCTCATTTCCTCATCTCCTCTCCTCCTGCTCGTAGACGACGAAGGCCTTCCTGCCTCGTATGCTGGAGCTGCGCAACGGCCACGTGGTCTGCATCAACTCTATCCTGTCCCAGTCGCCCATCCCAGGCACCATCGACTACTGCACGTCCAAGGCCTCCTCGCTGGCCTTCATGGAGAGCCTGACCCTGGGGCTGCTGGACTGTCCCGGGGTGGGCTGCACCACCATCCTCCCCTTCCACACCAACACGGACATGTTTCAGGGCATGAAAGTCAGGTGAGGAGAAACACAGGGACTCTCCCTGCTACAGTGTCTAATACTGCTGCCATGAAATTTATGATAGATTTCCTGCTTTGGACATTGGACTGGCGTTGATGGTCATTTAAATATAGATTATGAGGAAATCATCCAGCTGAGAGGATGAAATTATTCTGCAGTGGCCGATTGAAATGATTCTGAGGCACAGCTAATAGCCGTCATGAAGGAGTGAAGGAGAACTAAATCTCAGTTATTCTAATAACCTACGATTTCCAAAAGCTAAAAGCTGGAATGAGACTTTATTACACATGATATATAGAGTTATGTTATGAAACTTCAGAATATCTCCTGGGATTGCTGACAGGCAAAATGCTGAAGAACATCTAGTCTGCTTTTGTCTTTTTTTTTTATTTTTTTGTTTTTTTTGGTGTGTGAGTGTGTAGCTCCACTACTGTCCTAGTTCTAATTTCTCACAGTGAACTCTTTTGTAACCTTATCAAATCGCTGATGATGGCTTGTGGCACTTCTGTGCATTGGGACTTGGGATGGCTTCAAGTCGACATTGTGTCGGGGCTCTGCTGGGAGCCGCGTGAGATAGAAATATCTCTCTTGCTCGGCAGCGGCAGCGGCTGGGTTCTCTGTGTAAAAGCCGATCCAGCGAGTGTGTTCCTGTAGCTCACGTTTCGCCTTATCTCCATCTTCCTGGGACTCCTTCTGGAGACAGGTTCCCACAGCTCTTCCCTCCGCTCAAGCAGGAGGTGGTGGCCCAGCGCACCGTGGACGCTGTCCGCACCAACACCGCCTTTGTCTACCTGCCCTGGACAATGCACATGCTGGTCCTCCTGAAAAGGTAATCAAGGATGGGTATGTGTTTGTGTGTGGTTGTGTGTGTGTGTGAAAGGAAATATGCATATGAAGTGAGTGTATAGTTCACTGGTAAGTTTACATGTACTGCATAAGAGGATGTGGAAGACTGTGGATGTGACAGTGCCCAGTGTGCACTCACAATTTTATACTGAATTCACCCTGACTCATGAACTATCACAGGGAATTATCCCAATGTCATTGATAGTTTATGCATGTGAAAGCAAATTAATAGTTTGCTTGTGTGCGTACCAGTGTGACTTTTGTAACAAGTCTGTGTTTATTCTGCAGCATGTTACCACAGCGTGCCATGGAGGAGATCCACAGGTTCTCTGGAAGCTACACCTGCATGAACACGTTCAAAGGGCGGACATAGGAGCCAGGTCACGCCTTCGAGCACAAAGACATTCGCAAAGAGCTGAATGCCAGGAGCACAAGAGCGAAAGCGCTTCCAGACATTTTTCACAGCGTGGGAAGCCCTTAGCTGCCTGCGACAGGAGCTCGTCTTGGAGCTGGATGCACTCCCAACGCCCACCGGAAGCCCTGGATGTGCCGAACGATCCTTCCAGCGAGGAGGAGCGCAGCTGTTGCTTCACTCAAACGTGGCTTCTGCTAGCCTCTTAAGATAAACTGGAAGCCTTTTCACTTGACGAGCAAGAGCCAAGAGGAGAGAGAAGCTCATAGCCTGTCTCTTTCTCTCTCGCCTTCTCTCTCTCATTCTCTCTTTCTCTCTCTCTCTCTCTCTAGCATTTGTGGACAGTTCATCGTTTGTTTGTATAACTTTTTTTTAATAATTAAATAATGCCTCTGTAAATTCAGCTGTTTAATAAAACAACAACGTTTTTTAACATAAATAGGGCTCGGTTTTTTGTGCCTTTTTGTTTAGATGATTGTAGATTTTAGAGACTGAAAAAGGATAAGAGAGTGTTGACAGCTCACGGCCAGGGGCTTTGCCAACCTTGTGGGTTCAGCAGATGTGGTGTTTTGCAGTCATGCCAGGAGGAAGGAAAGGCAGGATGGATCAAGTCTCTGCCTTTGGCCCAGACACAGAGGGGAGAGAGAGATGGAGGTTCCCCAGCCCCAGAGTCACAAGGGTTTAGTTCATGGCCTGATTTCCAGTGAGGATTTTACAGTAAACACCCCAGGATTTGACCAGTCAGATGAGCGCACACCAAGCATAAACCTCAGCCTGGGTCATGATCTTGTATTCTTTTCTCAATGGTCTGTGGTCAGAGTGCCATGTGTGGGATTAATTGCCTAATTCTACCAGTAGATCATTTGAATGCTGTCTTTTTGAGTTCAGTTTTTCTTTTCTGTCTGGACTATCTACAGTTTCTCCTTTTTTACATTCATACATACATTTCTATCTCTGACATTCTTACAGTTTGCCTGTCTCTATAAAACCATCGGTAAACATCCTTCCCACAGAGGTTCAGAGACAGAAAAAACTGCCATAAAGAGAGAGAGCAGAAGAGAACAGCTCATTATCTTGTGCTTTGCTGTTGTGTAAGTGAAATGTGTTTGCTGGAGCTGTGGTTGGCGTATGCCCTTTGCTCTGAGCTATATTGCCTGGAAGATAATGGAGGGGAGAGAAAATAAGCTGTTGCTGGTTATGGGTCAGTTTATGACTTGCTGGAAATGCTTAACCATAAATTCAGAGGAAAATCACTGAACAACCAGAAACATACACAACTGGGATGTTGCTTAGGATACAACCTAAGCAAATGTTTAAGTTTTGGGGTAGAATAGGCTCTGGATGAAGTCAAACGCTGTGACCTAAAAATTCCTTTGTGATATCTTAACCCGCCCCAGACAGTTATTTGTTTGTGTGAACCTGTCACCACATCAATAAATTTTAATTCATGTCATGTATTTCATGATGTATTGAGAGATTGATTGGTTCCAGTGTGCCTCAGTGGAGGATAAGGCCAGTGCAGATGACCCTAAAGACCAAACCGTTACAACGTCATCACGAAACGCAGACTGCCCGTGCAAAGCTCCCCGTGAAGAAACGATTTGAATCATAGCCGAGCACAACCTACTGTGCAAACCTGTGCCAAGTTCATGAAACACATATGCTTCATGACTGGGTGATGACCCGCAAACACATACGGTAAATTGTAAATTGAAAATGGATAGAGAAAGAGAGAAAGAAAGAAAGAAAGAGTGGATAGGCCCGGAGCAAAGAAAAAGGAGCCTCCAGTGGGAACTGTTTCTCATTTTCGTTCCCCAAGCGAACTCTTGCGTAACGATGCAGAAGCGTGTGGACTGCAGTAGACATGATGTTATGGTGTGTGTGTGTGTGTGTGTGTGCATGTGTTTAATGTGAGTCATTCGTGTGCATCTGTGTTTATACATGTGTGTGTGTACACGCGCAAGTGTATACGTATGTGCTATACATGTGTTTGAGTATGTACGCTTGCCTGTAAGTATGCATGTGGGTGTTCTAGAAGGGAATGGTTCAAATCCCATGGGTTGAGTTCAGTGCAGGGTTAGCCAAATATGAGATAAATCAGTGTGGGTTTTTCTCTTTAAGAGGCTGGAGGGGAGGGGGGAGGTTGGTTGGGGTAAGTTAAGGGTGAATAAGACAAGACGGCACATCCAATTCTGACACACTTTTCCCCTCCAGCAGGCAGAGGCGCGAGAGAACCGCAGGACATGCTGGAGAGTACACACACACACACACAAACCATCCAATCTTGCTCATAAACACCTAAAAGGATTGCCTGGCAAACAGGAGAAGCCTCAAGGAAAAAATAAACAAATAGGTCCTGGCAGCTATTGCCTTTCTTTAAACCATATGCAGACACAGCTAAGGCATTTAGTCTCAGTTACTCTGTGCTGAACAGGAGTCAACATAGTCCTTTCTATTTACTTATTTGTCCGTTCATATACAGTATCAGCCCATGTGTGTAAATATGTGTCGTATTGCAGGGTTCGCAAGCTTCTTCTTCCTCTTGAATCACCATTCCATCCCATAATCCTGTGGGGTTTGTATGAAGTCTAATTCCCTGGCTCGCGGTTCCACTCAGCTTATGGAGAGCAGGCCCTACAATGAATCACTGAGGAGGCCATGTCACGGTTGGAGGACTCCGCGGGTCGGATTAAAAAAAGCTGCCCAACGCTTCAGAAACAGGCGATCTCCTGAGCCATGTATGGTGAAATACTGTATGTTATGTTCTGCTTGGATGAGCTCTTTAGTCCCTCTAAATCTGCTCATGGAACCTTGAATGCAACTGTCTCTGAGGTTTGTCACACCAGAGGTCCTTTTTTATGTTTTTTTATATATATATTTATATTTCATTGAATCAAGAGAACATGTCAGCGACTTGTCCAAGACATCAAGTTTTGGCAAGTGTCAACAAAACCGCAGCAACAATTCAGGATACATTTGTTGTGTAACACAGGGGATTGAATGCACTGAACTGTTCGGCAGGGCTCTGCCCCGCATCTGCCGTGCAGCACTTTGTAAGATCTGTTTGAGAGGAGGTGAAAGTGAATTTAGCTGGGATTTCTCTGTGATGTCATTTATTTATGTATTTATTTATTTAGTTATTTGAAGTTGTTGGTGTGGCCTGCCGTTCATCCATCAGAGAGATGTCACTGTGACACAACAAGGAGTTGTGAGTTGACCCCCGGCATGGGGCAGAGCGCTACGCCTCAGTTGGCCTGTCAAAGGTCAGCCAGAGTTGTTTTGCCCAGTAAGTCGACTCTGACTGGACTATTTAATGTGGGGTTTGCTTATAAGGCTATCTTTCCCCCTGACAAACACACGATAAAGAGACCAGCGGGGAATGAGAGAGAAAGAACTAGCATAGAAATATATTTCCGCTGTGGTAAAAAAAAAAACTCCCACAAAATAAATGACTAAAATCACAAAATACTTGGCAGATTAAGGAGCTCTCTTGTGTGAATATTATTATGGGTTTTGTAGAGTGAATTTATTGCAATAGTACACAGCGGTGATCATCATCATTATGATAAATTATAGTGAGTAGAGAATAACACAAGGGGATTAGGTGGATTGTGTGCAATTGTGCGCCACTGCAGCCTATCAAGGTGAGGGAAATCCCTTAGTATGGAGCGACTGTGTAATCTCTCAGTGTGCAGCCAGACCACCCAGTCAGGCCTTTTTTTTTAGAGGCACAGCCGCCCTTATCTTCATGAGATCTCATCTGAGAATAGACTCGGGGACGTAGACACGCTGAACTTCCTCGCCCTCCTTCCCGTATTGCGTTTTTCACCTGCGCTGGTCGAGGGAACAGCTTTGGGAAGGCTGCCAGCTCGGAGGACACCTCAGGCCAGATGCGGCTCGGATTCGGCGCGGACGAGAGACGGATGTCCCCGCGTGTGCCCCCAGAGCCGTATCGCTCCGACGGATCAAAGCAGGAAGATTGTCAGTGCGGGAGAGTGAGAGACATCAGAGAGAATGTGCCAGACGCCGCATCCAACTAGGAATTGCATAACTCTGCCTCACAAAGGGGTCAGGCTTACCAGGGCAGCCCTACTCGCAGAGCTAACACACACACACACACACACACACACATACATACACAATGGCATGTGCATGCTCTCTCTCTCTCTCTCTCTCTCTCTCTCTCTCACACACACACACACGCTCGAACATGTATTTACTTTACCTGTGCTCCCTTAAACACATATACAAAACTATTGAATCCCATATACTCTCATAACCTCATAATTAATTAAAAACTTTTCAGCATTTCTCTAGCCAAGATAATTCTAATACCAGACATCATTATCATGAAAGACAATGTAATTAAGTTCTAACCCCAATTTTTTGATCAGGCTGCTCCTAATCATTGATGGCATATCTTTTATGCAGCAATGCCTTCCATGGACATGTGTGGGTTGTGTTTTTTTAGCACAGCTAAGCCCTAGACCGCTCTCTCTCTTTCTCTTT
>JAGFZM010003394.1:6349-19384 GCA_017657215.1 Limnothrissa miodon
AGGTGTGACTGAGACTGTGAGAGTTTCCTGAATTATGAAACACAGAGTGGAGCTAAAAGGAAGCAAGTCGAGATGGACAAAACACATGACTATAACTTAGACAACTAAAGACTGTACAAAAGAGAACATGAGAAAGACTGGAATAGAGGTGGGGGAGCAGTTAACACCATCTAAATAGGGCATAGAAATTCGCTTTCAGTTTAATTGTCCTTGCTGTGCAGTTAACATTTGCTATTGGGTTTGCTATTAGCTCTATGCTGTATTAATCTTTCTGGTTCCTTTTGCCAACTGGACTGTCCTCACGCAACATGGATAAAATGCTCTGTAATATCCCTTTAGGGAGAAGATGGGCATAACTAAGAATTAATCTAGGAGGTGAGAAAGTGTAGAAAAGTTCACAGAGACAGAAAAGGTCGAAAGAAAAAATTGAGACTGCAGCTAGAGAGGACAGGAAGAGGGCAAAGAAAAAAGATAAAAGAAAAATAGACACAAGGCTGTAAAAAACGACTAGTTGTTTGAGAAAAGAACAGTGTGGTGACACCAAAAGTAGCAACAAAATCAGGAGAGATTGATGGTATTGTTCAGACTGCTCTTGAGAACACTGCAGGTATGGTGGTGACGATTTTAAACTGAGGAAGTAAGGAGGACTGCAAGAGTGTCTGAGCTCTCAAGGGAGAGAGAGATGAATGGCAGGCTTGAAACCATACAGGTTCAGAAGTATTAGTAATACTTTGTAGTTAATCTAGTGTAGTGTGTTATTGATTTTTAAGCACCTCGTATACACAAAGCTAGCTATCTATAAAAATACATATTTAATAATTTGGTTGCACCTAAAAGTTACACGCAAACAGAGGTTTCGTTCACTGAAAACTTACTGAAAAATTTTAGCTATGAAAATAATAACAAATTGAGCAAATAAAACAGGCGCACACACACACACACACACACACACACACACACAATTGCACACAGATGATTATGAACATTAGTAAAGGAAAAAAGATTAGAAGGAAAATAGGTAGATGACGTTCCTGACAGACATAATGAGACACATGACACTCCAGAGACAAGTGAGTACCATAAAATTAGAACTGTCAGACACAAAGAGCAGTAAAAGATTCTGCCCTTTAAACTGTGCCACTGCACTTTGGGTACCCATGGTGCCACCCTTACGATGTTCTGGGCCAGCGTGGCTTCCAGTGGGCATGCCTGCCCTCCTGCCCGTCCGACTGTGCACACATCACCTCTCAGCCCCGGCTGCCTGGCTGGCTGGCTGGCCTGGTCTGGCACTCACGTGTGCCGAGAAAAGGCCCACATCTTCCGCTCACTGCACTCCTCCCTCCCTCCCTCCCACTGCTCAGCATGCTGGGACACGTGTCTGCTTGAATCACATCCACCAGAGGTTAAATACCCACAGGCCACTCACAGACGGACTGGCTGGTAATTAAGTCTCTCATCTAAAATTTGGTTTGGAATTTAGAAGTAGGATACAGAGAATAGTTTGGATGTGATATATTCCACCATATTGTCTCTGTCATCCCAGGTTAGCCTTTATCTTTCGTGTGCAGATTGTACTAACTGGTGGAGTAATACCAGTGTTTTTGGTGCACAGACATATGGTAGCCTACATATGTATTATTATTTATGGTCAGCATGAATAGATTAATTGAAAATAGCTCAGGTCTAAAAAAAAAAATCAAGGACATATTTTATTTTTACATATTTGGTGTGTGTGTGTGTGTGTGACAAAGAGAGAGAGAAAAAGGGAGAGATAGAAAGAGAGAGAGAGGAAGAGGGGGAGATTGAGTAAGAGTTGAGGAAGTCATGCATTTGCGTGCTCATCTTCCTTCCAAATATAGATTTGTGTTGGCACACCCACATATCAAATCATTTTGCAAGATAACAAACACCACACAGAAGCACGGCCACACAATCACACACACACACACACAGACATCTAGTCAAGAGCTGCTTGCCATCTGTCAGCAGCACAGGATCCAGGTCGAGAAGAGTCATCTCTACTTGTGAGTGAGAGCTGAAATTGACTTCATAGTTAATTATCACCTATCAGTTTGTGCTTTTTCATGTCAGTGTGTGAAGAGATGTAATTCAACGGACCCTTTTGCTCCACTTGAGACTGAGTTTAGATGTATAGACTGAGAGACTGATATGTATTCTCAAGAATATTAGCTGGCATGTGTGTGCATCCGGCGAAATAAGCCGTTTCATGTGTCATAAAGCTTGATTACAGAGTATGTGCTGTAAACTACATTTTGTGATACTGATATGTGACAAAACTTCTTGGCAGGATCTGAACTTGACTCATGTGACTAGTGGCTTTTTGAATATCACTAGCTGTGAATTGATTTTAGGAACATAAATGAAGCGGGCTGTGCAATGTATAAACAGCAATAATTAGGCAGAAGGGCTTTGATTACAGTAACATACAGTAATACCCCTCCCTATACCTCTGTGGACATCATTATTAGACTCATATGTAAAGGCCATCCTGTAAGAATCTCGTCTTAATTGCAGAAGCAGCTTGTTTCTGGTGCAGATCACTGTTTGAAGTTGAAATTTAAAAGATTTCACTAATCACGTCTCCTTTGATGTGGAAATAGCCAAACACTGGGTCTGGTTATGATCCAGCAAACATCCTGGACCCTCATTACAGTAACTGTGCGAAAATATCATGCACATAATTTAGTACTCTCCGAAGAATGCAACTGCATTGCGGAACCACTGCCGAAGACCCAGATGCTCAGGACGGGCCAGGGCACAACACTGGATGTCACATTCAATAGAGTGTCAGCAGACAAGCCATCACTTCTGAGCAGCGTACCCATGCTTCACAAAGTGTCTCTCAATTGCTGGGGTGTTGTGGTTACACACAAAACCGCTGAGCTACTGTGTGAGGATCCACTGGGCCCAAGGCTAAATTCAGGAAGAGTCCAAATCAAAGGAAAGAGGGGGGGCGGGGAATAAAATATCATAACCAAAAATATGTATAATTTCTCATCCTCTTTAACTTGTGTTAGATGATATTCATAACTGACACATTTGAATTGAAGGTGAATGTTTATGGATAAAGACACAGAACAAAGTCTGAAAAATACAGATACTTTAATTTCACTGCAACTACACAGTAGTTGAATAGCCGTCTACTCATATACATGGTTTACGTTTGTTAAGACTGAGACACAAGTCGAAAGACCATGTTACACACATTAAGTCATACATAAAGTTGTCACCATATACAGATGCTAGCGCACCTTAGAGTTGATGATAGGCATTATCGTTGCTGTTAACTAGGATCCATGTGATCTGACAACTTCCACCATGTAACCTCATCTCATCCCCTCTGAATTCAGACACTGGTAATGAAACAAGTGAGTAGTAAGCTCATATTTCAACAGTCTCAACAAAGCAAAATGACACCATGGCAATTCAGCTGCATGGACTCCATCCAAAAGCCCGGACTGTTTTGTGTTTAGTGTCTGCAGCTAAAAGCAGCACTAAGGCTTAAGCCTGATGAAAACCTATTAGTCAAATACTGGAAAGGACTGCAGAAATGAGCCCAAATCTAACAAATATTGTGGAGTACAATAAAGTGATTATCTGAGACATCCAATTAGTTTGGCTTTCCTCACAGCTGATGTCCATGGCTTCGTGTGGGTTCAACTCTGATAGTCTTTGTCCTAAAAAAAAAAAACTATTGTTGCTGCACTGGATCTGTGTGACCTTGATATTTTTTTTTGTTGTTGTTCTTAAGGTAGTTATTTGGATCTAAACATAGACATTGGGTTTTTTAGTGCAGGAGTGAGAGCAAAAGAATGGTTACGAGAGTCCCTTAAGAGAACCATGCAAGCATATGGCTATTGAGCTCAGTTAAAGCACTGCTTTCTTCTGCAGACATGCACCTTGCCTCATGTCTCTGTGCATTAGGTTGGTTTTACATAACATGTACCTGAAAAGAATGCAGGAGACAGTGTTCAGGAACTATGCAGCATAACCCCAATACAGTAAAACTCAGGAGTAAAGGACAACAAAAGGAAATAAAGAAATTTGAAGTGATGTAGTGATGAATCTTAAACAAATCATGACTTTGAAAGTCCTTCAAAAAAAAAATTCCGAACACCACGTGTTCTTTTTTGAAATAAGTGAATGCATCACTGTTTTTTTCCATAGTGGGAGGCATTCTCCCCAGCTGTTAACGTTTTTGAAGCTTGACACAGCTTATGCTTCTGTTTTCAAAGTCTCTGAATTATTCATGCCCAGGTACGATATACACTGCCCTGCCTCAGTTGTCTAGTTTCTCAAATACAGTCCAGTCGTGACCTAAAACCCCTTACAACTGACAGCCCTGAAATTCACTAGGCAAAAAAAGAAACATTCTGTCCAGCTACCTACAGTGTGACGAAGAATATCCAGGTCTGACAGTATAATAAAGTCACTAAGGAGGAGAAGCCATCCCACATACATTCCATTTGATAGCAACTGTGATAGCACTCTTGCACTTTCAATTACCTGAAACATACAACTGTCCAAAAGTGTCATTGTTTTCTATTATTACTGGTGTTGCTTTTAAAAACAACAACAACAAAATAAATACATACAAAAATAATGATGAGTATATATTTCTGATAAGACTCTTTCGGTATTCTTTCAGTAACACTTTAGATTGCGGCCTGTAAATTATTGTGTAAGGAGTAGGTAAGAACAATATAGAAATGTATATTAATTGCTGTCCTAATTACAAAGTACAGGACAATCTTCAGATTTTGTAGTAAGAGATAAATTACAGTTAGGAAGGAACAGGGACAAATGGAATGGAGGCTTTAATAGTAAGTATACAGTTGTAGTACGTATTTAGAAAAGGCAGGGTGAGAGTTTACTTTACAGCCTGCCCATCCAATGTTGAACCAATGGTGTAGCTCAAGATAGATGTAAGAAATTTGGGTAATTACATTGTTTTTAGTCTTTACTTCACCATAAGTATTTATAAATGTCTGTGTTCATTTGTTACAGCCCATGCATCCAATATTGTGGGGAATTTGAGCAATATCACTAGCCTACTTACTTTAAACCTGACAACCTGCTTTCATACTCCATAGACAATAATTCACGAGCTGTAATTCTAAGTTACCTTCTTTTCCTCCAAAAATGAAAGAGGATGCCACACAGTGACCCATTCATATAAGACCCACTTATATAAGACCTCTGATACAACCACAGCATGGTTGCATGAACCATTTCGATCTCTACAAATGATGTGGTGCTAAGACTGGCTCTGTGTGCTCTGACCAGAGCTGAGATGATTTGACCTAAACTATTGCATTTGCCACCACTGTATCAGCAATCAGTCATGAATCACACCAGTCACAAAGCAATCTTGCAAGACAACAGTCATTTCTGAAAGCTTATTGAAATTCTGCAACGTTTATGGCAGGACCAGGATAATAACAATGTTGACCTAGCGTATACAGAGACTTTAATTTGTAGCTACACCAGTATTGCTGTGCTGACGCCTTTGTAGTTTTGGAATAATTTTAGTAATCAGTTCTTGACACACAGGTTTGGCTTTTCAATATTCAATTCATGTTTCCTGATACATGGTTTCATATACTAATATACAGTATATTTGTATAATTAGTTTAAATATTTCTTTCTGACAGAAGATACATAGGCTATATGATTATACCTACACTGATTAAATGCAGTTTTCCTTAAAAAAAGAAAAACATTAAATACTGAATACATCTCAGAATACCCTAGTGGCTAGTCATGTCTATGTCTTTGGCAGATCTGAGCAATTTTAGTCCACTTAGTGGATTGAGGGCCAGCAGAGTATACTGTAAGTAAAATGGACACCATTTAAAGTGCAGTACACATCAATGCTATTAACTGTAGGTTATAATGGATGATCATTTCTGATTACCTGACACAATGGTTAAGAAGAGAACTGGTTTCAGAGAAAATTTGGAGAGGTAGAGAACAGCTACCACTTCCTGTGTGACTGCTATTTGCTTCTACCTAAAAAATCAGTATGGTGGTTTCCTATGATGAAAATTTGTGAGTGTTTAGCTACTTGGTTCCTATGCTTACCTGTCATACTGCTGTGGACACTCACGCCAATCAAAGCACAGCATAATATTGACTACAGACAAGAAGCCATTTTGCCCATGTTACAAGACTGGCCTCTGAGGAACTCACATCACAAGACATATTGAATGGCATGGGCCCTTTAACACAGACATATGAAATAGCCCATAAAATAGAACCAGTAAACCCCTGGCAGTGTGCGTGCTAAGGCCTGGTTGAAGCTCGACAAGATAATTTTTTTCTGTCAAACAACATAGATAGAACTCTTACTTCCTACTGTGGCAGGAGAGCGTCTTTGTCTCCTAGTGCCACTCCCCCCTGCAGGACAAGGTGAAAGACAAATGGCTTCTCTGACATAACTGGATGAGCATGGCTTAGCTCAAAAGTCTGTGGCTGATCGCTCTCTTGTCAACGTTAGCATAAGTCACGCGCTAAATCGGCTACATCGACCTCACCTCAGGTCACCTAAAAGTTGCTTCCCATGTTCTTGTGGGTTGTTGTTCCCATTCCAGTGGGAGTAGGGAAGGTGTGTTAGGAAAAGGGTGGCCCCCAGGCCTCAAGGCCCCAGTCGGAGGACATTGGTATCAGCTCTGGCTCTCTTGCTTCTGTCCTGACCTCACTCCTCGCTCTCCTCTTCTTCCGTCTTATTGCCTTTGCTCCAGCGCTGGAAGCAGTGGACGGTGGAGGCCAGGAAGAAGCTGGCCATGATGGCCACCACCGACACGGAGATGCCCGAGAAGATGATGATAAGGAGGTCGGTGAGGGTGAGCGTCACTTGGCACTCACGAAAACTGTCCTGGGAGAGCTGGTTGAGTGGCACACGCCGTCCGTCCGTGGGGAGCGAACAGTCCAAGCCCTCCACCCCTGCAGATCAAAGACAGATGAGGTAGTGTCATGTTAACGCTCTCACATACATTAGTATTCTAGGCTGTAGGCGCGACTATGGAGATAAATATTCCATTCAACTTATATTTTCAGCATTTATCTAACCACTGTACGCAACCAGTCACTGATATTCCATGATATGCATACTGGTATATATCCAGAGAGTGACCTGGATATTGGTAATGCATCATAAGTCTACATGTATACTGGTCTTGTGCAGTTGACTGATGGCAACTAGACATGAATGAGGTTTAAATTGCTAGTGTCAGTGAGTGACTCATCTAATTAATTCACACAGTTTAGTTTTATGCATAGCACATGACCCTATCTGCCAGAGTAAATTAGGAGCAAATGTCTTTAGATACTTAAGGGTTTCAAGAGCAAGCCAATAGTGATCAGGGTAAGAAAAATTGCACATTACATAAGGGCCAAGAACAGAAACTCAGATGAATTCCAGTGAGTTAATCAAATTATATGCTGTGTCTATCTTGTGTCTATGGCTTGCAGACGTAAACATGTACATATTTTTTAATTAATTGGGTAATGCCAAATGAATGTGCTTGCTCGTTTGACACCCTCTCGTTTGAAAGGGTGCTAAATATGAAGCTAATAAGTAGCTTTTTGTGCTGTTGTGTTGAAAACTGACAGTTTTTACCCCAAATGCATTTGCATGCATTCTAATCATCCAGTGACAAGAACAGAGACACCATACTCCATGTACTGTATACTGGAAGCCAGTTTACAAAAAAACCAACGAGATTTGGGCACATGCAATTTCATTCTAATCCAAGGTCATGTTCAATCTGTGCAAGCGACAGCTCTGAAGCAGCACTGGATTCATTTTGGGATTGTTTACATGAAGAGGGAAGGTCCTGCTAATGAGAGGGGCTTCCTGAAATAGACCTGACATCTATTTATGGCTCCAGTGTGCAATGGGGAACACTTTGACTAGACTCGTTACAGGACACATATGTGATAAATCAGTGGGGAAATCCTTTTAGTCCCCCCGTCAAACCTGACATGTGCTAGATCACACCCAGCTGCAGCCCAACAGGATGTGAATCACTTCACACCGGAGGGGGTGGGGGACATTCAAGGACAGCACTTTTACATCTAATGGGGGGGGGTCAAAACAAAATAACACATTCCATACTTATTTACTGTGTACCTCACAAATTCTGTCCTGGATGGTTGGTTGTTTTTTTTTCGTTTTTTCAATTAATGAAACAAAACAATAATCTACAAGTCTTAATCTTTTTGGAAGAGTTAATATCCTGTCTGTCTTTGTCTCTCCTCTGTCTTTACGAGATGGCTCTTGCCGGAAAGTCGGATCGCTGCCAATGCACAGCAATTAGTGGACAGCCAGTAAATATTTTACAGGCTGATGGCATCATCCAAGACACTAGGTTAACCCTGCGACAGGTCTGGCAAGATTACAGGCGCTAGTAATTTGGCAGAGCACACACCTCCGCAAGCTGTCGAGACTCAGTGTAGCACTATAACACCGCAAAGATGGGCTTATGGATTCCTTTTAAGAACAGATTTACCATTACGAGATGGTTGCTTAGAGCTGAATAGTTTACAAATGGCCATGCTGTTGGCACAAAATCAATCGAAATGTTTGTCTCTTAATATGGGTATATAGCAGGTGTCAAAGTCAATGAGGAGCAAACAAAGCTGTTTCAGTCTGTTGGGAGAATTGTGATGGTGCAAAAGTCATCTCAGTCTATTCAGTGTTACAATATAAGTCAATACAAGTACTGCACTGAAAGTGTGTAAGAGAAATTTGGGCACAAAGTGGCCAAAGGAGAACCGTGAGAAACTTGAAATGCTAATCAGAGAGGAGCATTAGTGTCTCAGTGCTGCTGCTGGATGTAGCTGGCATGGGCAGGAACGGAGAGCTGCTGCGTCTCCACTCAGTAGACCATGAGCCCTTGCGTGGGGGAATGTAGCTATATTCAGACACTCTGTCAGGGTGTGTGCACTCCGAGTGTGGGATTTCGGCTTGTTAACACCATAGTGAGTGCAGCTCACATCTATGGTGCTCTGTGTCAACGTTTTAGAGTTAACAGAGTAACTAAACGCAAAAAAAGGTTTCACTGAAATTGCTGCTTTTGAAATGCAATTTTCCCTCTGCTTCAAAACAGAGGGGTTATCCTCTTTTTGTATTTATTGTGTTCAATGTCTAATATACACGTCATAGTTAAAAATGTCTTAGGGGGAAATGATGGTGGTATTCACAAATAAGAATCTGGTTATTCATTCTAAGAAGTTGCCAGTAGGTGTGCAGCAGCAGCAGCTAGCCTGCCTTTTTGTGTACGCTTTGACATCCATCACACAAACGGCTGAGCATGCCAACACCAAATCCCTGTGACAGCACGCGGGAAGGCAAGCAGGAAGCACCGAAGCCTTCCAGCCCAAGGGCGCTCAGGCTGCCATGCTCTCTTAGCCCTTGAGTGACAGCTGGGGCTGGGGCCACTGCACCGTTGGAGAGCTCTGCTCTGTGCGCCTTTTACATGTCTGTTTGTCACAGAGGCCACATGAGGCAAGCGAAGGGGAGAGGAAGAGAGGAAGGGAATAGGGATGGAGTGACAGAGAGGGGGGGGTGAAAGTGGGGAAGAGAGGATGATGGTGAGAGGCTGTAAAAAGAGTCACATGTGGCCTCAGCATATAGATGAGAGAGATACTGTAAAGAAACTGTGGGGCGAGCTGAATGAGGAGAGGGCCCTTAAAGAGAGATGGAGGCTCAGTGGATGGACTGGCTTAAAACAGTATAAAGAGACATGGACAGATGGGGTAGTTTTCGGTAGGTAAGGCGGAGAACCACATTGCCAGGTCAGATGCAGCTGCAGGCCACAGATGTGACGGAACTTAAAGGGGGTTTCACTGATGCTGCTGCCAACTGACCTCTGAACCCCCCAGTTATCACCAGACATCAGCTGATCCCCTCAGCCATTCCGCTGTTCACAGGTCAGACTGCCTATGACTCAGTGCTGACACTACATGGAGACTGCCATCAGCTAGAATGTCAATGATCCATCTGAATGACATGGTTGAAAAGCCACTTTGTATATCTGCAATAGCCCTTACATCTGAAAACTACCCTTGTTAGATATGCTATTGCAAAGTAAATAATGTGCTGTCTAATATGTTATTCTGCAACTTATGGTTAATCAAATGTGGAAGACAAACATTGTAAGTAAATACCTTGGTCTGTTTGATAAGACAAATGCCTCCTGTCGACACTGCCACCCTGAGAACACATTTAATAGGTACCTCCACACACACACACAAACACACACAGAAATATGAGGTTGTGACTTGTTAATGTAAATCCCGATATGTTAACTTGCAGGTGGGCTTAGGAGAAGAGGCACAGGGGAGGTAGGCGGATATGCTATGAGAAAGTCATAGGACCTCAGCTGAGAACGAGCAGCGCTGCAAATGCACTGCAGGCACTTAGCCTGCCATAGAGCGGAGCAGAAAAGGGTTCACCACTGCGGAGCTGCTACAGGCAGAACCTGTTGGGAGGTCGGTGCAAAGCGGAACATGTATAACACAAAAATCCAGATTGTGCCAGTTGTACGTGTTTTGTATGAGCAAGCGATAGCTAACACAGCGATTAAAAGAGAATTGAGGAGCCTCGCCAGTGCTTGTGATCAATGTGGTTTGAAGGAATATTGAGAAATGAAAATAAACATAATTAATTTCAACTATATTTGCAGACAGCGAAATGTATTTATAAATTCTGTCTCTCTACACAAATTGTAGTTTGGGGCTAAGTCATTGATTCTGAGCAGACAAGATGAATAGCTTGCTATTTAAATGCACATGGCAAGTCTCGTTGGAACGTTACGGGCCCTGCTGACTGAAAGAAGATAGCCTCTTTCTGCACCTTCACTGGCCCCCTGTCCCCTTGATGAACACCGTCTCTCGCCTATCTCAAAGCTAGCTTGCTTAGCATATGCTTCGGTTTGAGTCATTAACTTCTCCATCTGTTCAGGGGCAAGGCAAAGGACGAGCCCATATTGCTGGAGTATGGAATAAATCAATATACCACATCACAAGCTGCATATCTGACCTCTGGGAACTGTGGCCTGGTTAAAAGACGTTTCAGTGATTTATTGTTGACACTATGTACTGTACTGTACTAGTTCTTTGGGAACAGGGTATATTTTTAAACCTTTCATTGTGGTTACCTTTGCCATGTCAAAAGTGGGATAAGCAGACACATTGATTAAAAGGAAAAGAAAGGTCAATTAGCATGAGTAGAAAACAAGCTTGTGGGATATAATGGCATACACCTTTGCCCCAGGTCACTAATGGACTTCAACACCCTTAGGAGACAATTCAGTCGTGTTATCATATCGGGGTCGAAGTGTATTAGTCATTTGTATACACACACATCTGCCAATATGTACTACCAAATCAACCCAAATTACAGTTTCTGTCATTTATACATTTCTGAAAAGAATGCTGTGTATGAATCAGGAAGTACCTTGAGCACTAAAATGCTGAAAGTAAGGCTCATTGCCCCTGAATTTAAAACTCTCGTCCATCATCAGACCCCCCAACACGGCCAGGGCCCGACCTGATGCAAGATCAAACAGCGACAGCAGCAGCTGTTGTTATTCTGCGCCATCATCATCACCCGGCAGAGCCAAGAGTAGCTTTAACACCTCGTCAGGAGCAGTGGCTTCTGACAAGCACGCCGTGCTAACAGTGACTTCCCACCACACACTTTTAGTCAAAGATGGTTCCAGCGAAGCCAAATATAACAAAGAATTGAATTGATGACACATTGCTTGTCCTCATTCTTTTCACTGCGAACATTGATTTGCGGTAAATACAGTAGATAAGTCAGTCTGATGTTCATGCAGAGACCTTTCATACGTGCGAACACATAGTATTGTAGGCACTGGCTCTACAAAAGGCATTTCTATTCTTTATTTCAGGGGCACTAAACAGGGAACCAGACTGCTGAACCTGGTCTCCTCCGCTTTGATCTGAGCCATGTGTGCTGACGAATCGAAAGTGCTGCACATATTAGCTCAGGTTTCAGACTGCCGGAGCGAGGCGCTAGGTCCCCAGTGTGGGATTTGTATTTACAATATCCAACAGGCCCTTGCCAACCTCCCACCGCTACTTGTACTCCTCGTGAAAAGCCATGTGTGTGTGTGTGTGTCTGCATGTGTGTAATGTGTGTCTGTGTATGTGATCGACAAAGGATACCGAGCATTGCATATGTGCATGGGTGCACTTGTTTACATGTGTGTCAGGGTGGATAGGAGAAGAGAGAATAGCAGAGGGAGTGAGTGTATACTATATGTGCTGCATGTGTATGCTTGTGTGAGTGTGGAGTTTAGCCCAGCTGCGCATAGATAGATACATTGATAGATTTGTACTTTTATAATCTTGTAGTGGGTACTGTAGTACCCACTACAAGTACTGGATCTTCTGTAAATTAGTGTGATACACAGCAGCAACTGCACCAGACATCGTTCCTATCCCACACTTCTCATCCTCACAATCCAACACTCCTCAGTTTTGTTATGCTTATTTAAAAAAGAAGGTGGAGTTATTGGTAGGTCTCATTGCTTACCACAAAGTAGGTGTCTAAAAAAAACCTGATGTTGCCTTGGTGGTTTAAACAAACAATGAAACATGACATTGGAGCATTGGAAAGAACTTCAGACTTGTTTATCTCTCTCTTTCCAAAGCCAACAGAGACACGCTGAGAGGATCGGAGATTTCTCGATGGCAGCGAGCGAGAGGAGGACGAGGGATCAGAGGTAGCTCAGGTAGCGCAGTAGTTGACACCCCTCTGTCTAACATGTGTCCCGACTGACACCCAACACCCACCCTCAGCCCCGAGTGGGAAGTCTTTCGACTCCTCTGCTCCTCGCGATCAAGCTCTCGGGAAATGTGAGATTTCCTCGAGTTTGCGGGCCTGACGGCTTGAGCGCTGTCCTCTCTCAGTGATAATGGAGGAAAAATAAAAACACACAGTTCCAAGAGAAGTGTTGTGGCTAAACAAGGATCTGTGCT
>JAGFZM010003395.1:6338-19373 GCA_017657215.1 Limnothrissa miodon
AGGTGTGACTGAGACTGTGAGAGTTTCCTGAATTATGAAACACAGAGTGGAGCTAAAAGGAAGCAAGTCGAGATGGACAAAACACATGACTATAACTTAGACAACTAAAGACTGTACAAAAGAGAACATGAGAAAGACTGGAATAGAGGTGGGGGAGCAGTTAACACCATCTAAATAGGGCATAGAAATTCGCTTTCAGATTAATTGTCCTTGCTGTGCAGTTAACATTTGCTATTGGGTTTGCTATTAGCTCTATGCTGTATTAATCTTTCTGGTTCCTTTTGCCAACTGGACTGTCCTCACGCAACATGGATAAAATGCTCTGTAATATCCCTTTAGGGAGAAGATGGGCATAACTAAGAATTAATCTAGGAGGTGAGAAAGTGTAGAAAAGTTCACAGAGACAGAAAAGGTCGAAAGAAAAAATTGAGACTGCAGCTAGAGAGGACAGGAAGAGGGCAAAGAAAAAAGAAAAATAGACACAAGGCTGTAAAAAAAGACTAGTTGTTTGAGAAAAGAACAGTGTGGTGACACCAAAAGTATCAACAAACTCAGGAGAGATTGATGGTATTGTTCAGACTGCTCTTGAGAACACTGCAGGTATGGTGGTGACGATTTTAAACTGAGGAAGTAAGGAGGACTGCAAGAGTGTCTGAGCTCTCAAGGGAGAGAGAGATGAATGGCAGGCTTGAAACCATACAGGTTCAGAAGTATTAGTAATACTTTGTAGTTAATCTAGTGTAGTGTGTTATTGATTTTTAAGCACCTCGTATACACAAAGCTAGCTATCTATAAAAATACATATTTAATAATTTGGTTGCACCTAAAAGTTACACGCAAACAGAGGTTTCGTTCACTGAAAACTTACTGAAAAATTTTAGCTATGAAAATAATAACAAATTGAGCAAATAAAACAGGCGCACACACACACACACACACACACACACACACACAATTGCACACAGATGATTATGAACATTAGTAAAGGAAAAAAGATTAGAAGGAAAATAGGTAGATGACGTTCCTGACAGACATAATGAGACACATGACACTCCAGAGACAAGTGAGTACCATAAAATTAGAACTGTCAGACACAAAGAGCAGTAAAAGATTCTGCCCTTTAAACTGTGCCACTGCACTTTGGGTACCCATGGTGCCACCCTTACGATGTTCTGGGCCAGCGTGGCTTCCAGTGGGCATGCCTGCCCTCCTGCCCGTCCGACTGTGCACACATCACCTCTCAGCCCCGGCTGCCTGGCTGGCTGGCTGGCCTGGTCTGGCACTCACGTGTGCCGAGAAAAGGCCCACATCTTCCGCTCACTGCACTCCTCCCTCCCTCCCTCCCACTGCTCAGCATGCTGGGACACGTGTCTGCTTGAATCACATCCACCAGAGGTTAAATACCCACAGGCCACTCACAGACGGACTGGCTGGTAATTAAGTCTCTCATCTAAAATTTGGTTTGGAATTTAGAAGTAGGATACAGAGAATAGTTTGGATGTGATATATTCCACCATATTGTCTCTGTCATCCCAGGTTAGCCTTTATCTTTCGTGTGCAGATTGTACTAACTGGTGGAGTAATACCAGTGTTTTTGGTGCACAGACATATGGTAGCCTACATATGTATTATTATTTATGGTCAGCATGAATAGATTAATTGAAAATAGCTCAGGTCTAAAAAAAAAAATCAAGGACATATTTTATTTTTACATATTTGGTGTGTGTGTGTGTGTGTGTGACAAAGAGAGAGAGAAAAAGGGAGAGATAGAAAGAGAGAGAGAGGAAGAGGGGGAGATTGAGTAAGAGTTGAGGAAGTCATGCATTTGCGTGCTCATCTTCCTTCCAAATATAGATTTGTGTTGGCACACCCACATATCAAATCATTTTGCAAGATAACAAACACCACACAGAAGCACGGCCACACAATCACACACACACACACACAGACATCTAGTCAAGAGCTGCTTGCCATCTGTCAGCAGCACAGGATCCAGGTCGAGAAGAGTCATCTCTACTTGTGAGTGAGAGCTGAAATTGACTTCATAGTTAATTATCACCTATCAGTTTGTGCTTTTTCATGTCAGTGTGTGAAGAGATGTAATTCAACGGACCCTTTTGCTCCACTTGAGACTGAGTTTAGATGTATAGACTGAGAGACTGATATGTATTCTCAAGAATATTAGCTGGCATGTGTGTGCATCCGGCGAAATAAGCCGTTTCATGTGTCATAAAGCTTGATTACAGAGTATGTGCTGTAAACTACATTTTGTGATACTGATATGTGACAAAACTTCTTGGCAGGATCTGAACTTGACTCATGTGACTAGTGGCTTTTTGAATATCACTAGCTGTGAATTGATTTTAGGAACATAAATGAAGCGGGCTGTGCAATGTATAAACAGCAATAATTAGGCAGAAGGGCTTTGATTACAGTAACATACAGTAATACCCCTCCCTATACCTCTGTGGACATCATTATTAGACTCATATGTAAAGGCCATCCTGTAAGAATCTCGTCTTAATTGCAGAAGCAGCTTGTTTCTGGTGCAGATCACTGTTTGAAGTTGAAATTTAAAAGATTTCACTAATCACGTCTCCTTTGATGTGGAAATAGCCAAACACTGGGTCTGGTTATGATCCAGCAAACATCCTGGACCCTCATTACAGTAACTGTGCGAAAATATCATGCACATAATTTAGTACTCTCCGAAGAATGCAACTGCATTGCGGAACCACTGCCGAAGACCCAGATGCTCAGGACGGGCCAGGGCACAACACTGGATGTCACATTCAATAGAGTGTCAGCAGACAAGCCGTCACTTCTGAGCAGCGTACCCATGCTTCACAAAGTGTCTCTCAATTGCTGGGGTGTTGTGGTTACACACAAAACCGCTGAGCTACTGTGTGAGGATCCACTGGGCCCAAGGCTAAATTCAGGAAGAGTCCAAATCAAAGGAAAGAGGGGGGGCGGGGAATAAAATATCATAACCAAAAATATGTATAATTTCTCATCCTCTTTAACTTGTGTTAGATGATATTCATAACTGACACATTTGAATTGAAGGTGAATGTTTATGGATAAAGACACAGAACAAAGTCTGAAAAATACAGATACTTTAATTTCACTGCAACTACACAGTAGTTGAATAGCCGTCTACTCATATACATGGTTTACGTTTGTTAAGACTGAGACACAAGTCGAAAGACCATGTTACACACATTAAGTCATACATAAAGTTGTCACCATATACAGATGCTAGCGCACCTTAGAGTTGATGATAGGCATTATCGTTGCTGTTAACTAGGATCCATGTGATCTGACAACTTCCACCATGTAACCTCATCTCATCCCCTCTGAATTCAGACTCTGGTAATGAAACAAGTGAGTAGTAAGCTCATATTTCAACAGTCTCAACAAAGCAAAATGACACCATGGCAATTCAGCTGCATGGACTCCATCCAAAAGCCCGGACTGTTTTGTGTTTAGTGTCTGCAGCTAAAAGCAGCACTAAGGCTTAAGCCTGATGAAAACCTATTAGTCAAATACTGGAAAGGACTGCAGAAATGAGCCCAAATCTAACAAATATTGTGGAGTACAATAAAGTGATTATCTGAGACATCCAATTAGTTTGGCTTTCCTCACAGCTGATGTCCATGGCTTCGTGTGGGTTCAACTCTGATAGTCTTTGTCCTAAAAAAAAAAAACTATTGTTGCTGCACTGGATCTGTGTGACCTTGATATTTTTTTTTGTTGTTGTTCTTAAGGTAGTTATTTGGATCTAAACATAGACATTGGGTTTTTTAGTGCAGGAGTGAGAGCAAAAGAATGGTTACGAGAGTCCCTTAAGAGAACCATGCAAGCATATGGCTATTGAGCTCAGTTAAAGCACTGCTTTCTTCTGCAGACATGCACCTTGCCTCATGTCTCTGTGCATTAGGTTGGTTTTACATAACATGTACCTGAAAAGAATGCAGGAGACAGTGTTCAGGAACTATGCAGCATAACCCCAATACAGTAAAACTCAGGAGTAAAGGACAACAAAAGGAAATAAAGAAATTTGAAGTGATGTAGTGATGAATCTTAAACAAATCATGACTTTGAAAGTCCTTCAAAAAAAAAATTCCGAACACCACGTGTTCTTTTTTGAAATAAGTGAATGCATCACTGTTTTTTTCCATAGTGGGAGGCATTCTCCCCAGCTGTTAACGTTTTTGAAGCTTGACACAGCTTATGCTTCTGTTTTCAAAGTCTCTGAATTATTCATGCCCAGGTACCATATACACTGCCCTGCCTCAGTTGTCTAGTTTCTCAAATACAGTCCAGTCGTGACCTAAAACCCCTTACAACTGACAGCCCTGAAATTCACTAGGCAAAAAAAGAAACATTCTGTCCAGCTACCTACAGTGTGACGAAGAATATCCAGGTCTGACAGTATAATAAAGTCACTAAGGAGGAGAAGCCATCCCACATACATTCCATTTGATAGCAACTGTGATAGCACTCTTGCACTTTCAATTACCTGAAACATACAACTGTCCAAAAGTGTCATTGTTTTCTATTATTACTGGTGTTGCTTTTAAAAACAACAACAACAAAATAAATACATACAAAAATAATGATGAGTATATATTTCTGATAAGACTCATTCGGTATTCTTTCAGTAACACTTTAGATTGCGGCCTGTAAATTATTGTGTAAGGAGTAGGTAAGAACAATATAGAAATGTATATTAATTGCTGTCCTAATTACAAAGTACAGGACAATCTTCAGATTTTGTAGTAAGAGATAAATTACAGTTAGGAAGGAACAGGGACAAATGGAATGGAGGCTTTAATAGTAAGTATACAGTTGTAGTACGTATTTAGAAAAGGCAGGGTGAGAGTTTACTTTACAGCCTGCCCATCCAATGTTGAACCAATGGTGTAGCTCAAGATAGATGTAAGAAATTTGGGTAATTACATTGTTTTTAGTCTTTACTTCACCATAAGTATTTATAAATGTCTGTGTTCATTTGTTACAGCCCATGCATCCAATATTGTGGGGAATTTGAGCAATATCACTAGCCTACTTACTTTAAACCTGACAACCTGCTTTCATACTCCATAGACAATAATTCACGAGCTGTAATTCTAAGTTACCTTCTTTTCCTCCAAAAATGAAAGAGGATGCCACACAGTGACCCATTCATATAAGACCCACTTATATAAGACCTCTGATACAACCACAGCATGGTTGCATGAACCATTTCGATCTCTACAAATGATGTGGTGCTAAGACTGGCTCTGTGTGCTCTGACCAGAGCTGAGATGATTTGACCTAAACTATTGCATTTGCCACCACTGTATCAGCAATCAGTCATGAATCACACCAGTCACAAAGCAATCTTGCAAGACAACAGTCATTTCTGAAAGCTTATTGAAATTCTGCAACGTTTATGGCAGGACCAGGATAATAACAATGTTGACCTAGCGTATACAGAGACTTTAATTTGTAGCTACACCAGTATTGCTGTGCTGACGCCTTTGTAGTTTTGGAATAATTTTAGTAATCAGTTCTTGACACACAGGTTTGGCTTTTCAATATTCAATTCATGTTTCCTGATACATGGTTTCATATACTAATATACAGTATATTTGTATAATTAGTTTAAATATTTCTTTCTGACAGAAGATACATAGGCTATATGATTATACCTACACTGATTAAATGCAGTTTTCCTTAAAAAAAGAAAAACATTAAATACTGAATACATCTCAGAATACCCTAGTGGCTAGTCATGTCTATGTCTTTGGCAGATCTGAGCAATTTTAGTCCACTTAGTGGATTGAGGGCCAGCAGAGTATACTGTAAGTAAAATGGACACCATTTAAAGTGCAGTACACATCAATGCTATTAACTGTAGGTTATAATGGATGATCATTTCTGATTACCTGACACAATGGTTAAGAAGAGAACTGGTTTCAGAGAAAATTTGGAGAGGTAGAGAACAGCTACCACTTCCTGTGTGACTGCTATTTGCTTCTACCTAAAAAATCAGTATGGTGGTTTCCTATGATGAAAATTTGTGAGTGTTTAGCTACTTGGTTCCTATGCTTACCTGTCATACTGCTGTGGACACTCACGCCAATCAAAGCACAGCATAATATTGACTACAGACAAGAAGCCATTTTGCCCATGTTACAAGACTGGCCTCTGAGGAACTCACATCACAAGACATATTGAATGGCATGGGCCCTTTAACACAGACATATGAAATAGCCCATAAAATAGAACCAGTAAACCCCTGGCAGTGTGCGTGCTAAGGCCTGGTTGAAGCTCGACAAGATAATTTTTTTCTGTCAAACAACATAGATAGAACTCTTACTTCCTACTGTGGCAGGAGAGCGTCTTTGTCTCCTAGTGCCACTCCCCCCTGCAGGACAAGGTGAAAGACAAATGGCTTCTCTGACATAACTGGATGAGCATGGCTTAGCTCAAAAGTCTGTGGCTGATCGCTCTCTTGTCAACGTTAGCATAAGTCACGCGCTAAATCGGCTACATCGACCTCACCTCAGGTCACCTAAAAGTTGCTTCCCATGTTCTTGTGGGTTGTTGTTCCCATTCCAGTGGGAGTAGGGAAGGTGTGTTAGGAAAAGGGTGGCCCCCAGGCCTCAAGGCCCCAGTCGGAGGACATTGGTATCAGCTCTGGCTCTCTTGCTTCTGTCCTGACCTCACTCCTCGCTCTCCTCTTCTTCCGTCTTATTGCCTTTGCTCCAGCGCTGGAAGCAGTGGACGGTGGAGGCCAGGAAGAAGCTGGCCATGATGGCCACCACCGACACGGAGATGCCCGAGAAGATGATGATAAGGAGGTCGGTGAGGGTGAGCGTCACTTGGCACTCACGAAAACTGTCCTGGGAGAGCTGGTTGAGTGGCACACGCCGTCCGTCCGTGGGGAGCGAACAGTCCAAGCCCTCCACCCCTGCAGATCAAAGACAGATGAGGTAGTGTCATGTTAACGCTCTCACATACATTAGTATTCTAGGCTGTAGGCGCGACTATGGAGATAAATATTCCATTCAACTTATATTTTCAGCATTTATCTAACCACTGTACGCAACCAGTCACTGATATTCCATGATATGCATACTGGTATATATCCAGAGAGTGACCTGGATATTGGTAATGCATCATAAGTCTACATGTATACTGGTCTTGTGCAGTTGACTGATGGCAACTAGACATGAATGAGGTTTAAATTGCTAGTGTCAGTGAGTGACTCATCTAATTAATTCACACAGTTTAGTTTTATGCATAGCACATGACCCTATCTGCCAGAGTAAATTAGGAGCAAATGTCTTTAGATACTTAAGGGTTTCAAGAGCAAGCCAATAGTGATCAGGGTAAGAAAAATTGCACATTACATAAGGGCCAAGAACAGAAACTCAGATGAATTCCAGTGAGTTAATCAAATTATATGCTGTGTCTATCTTGTGTCTATGGCTTGCAGACGTAAACATGTACATATTTTTTAATTAATTGGGTAATGCCAAATGAATGTGCTTGCTCGTTTGACACCCTCTCGTTTGAAAGGGTGCTAAATATGAAGCTAATAAGTAGCTTTTTGTGCTGTTGTGTTGAAAACTGACAGTTTTTACCCCAAATGCATTTGCATGCATTCTAATCATCCAGTGACAAGAACAGAGACACCATACTCCATGTACTGTCTACTGGAAGCCAGTTTACAAAAAAACCAACGAGATTTGGGCACATGCAATTTCATTCTAATCCAAGGTCATGTTCAATCTGTGCAAGCAACAGCTCTGAAGCAGCACTGGATTCATTTTGGGATTGTTTACATGAAGAGGGAAGGTCCTGCTAATGAGAGGGGCTTCCTGAAATAGACCTGACATCTATTTATGGCTCCAGTGTGCAATGGGGAACACTTTGACTAGACTCGTTACAGGACACATATGTGATAAATCAGTGGGGAAATCCTTTTAGTCCCCCCGTCAAACCTGACATGTGCTAGATCACACCCAGCTGCAGCCCAACAGGATGTGAATCACTTCACACCGGAGGGGGTGGGGGACATTCAAGGACAGCACTTTTACATCTAATGGGGGGGGGTCAAAACAAAATAACACATTCCATACTTATTTACTGTGTACCTCACAAATTCTGTCCTGGATGGTTGGTTGTTTTTTTTTCGTTTTTTCAATTAATGAAACAAAACAATAATCTACAAGTCTTAATCTTTTTGGAAGAGTTAATATCCTGTCTGTCTTTGTCTCTCCTCTGTCTTTACGAGATGGCTCTTGCCGGAAAGTCGGATCGCTGCCAATGCACAGCAATTAGTGGACAGCCAGTAAATATTTTACAGGCTGATGGCATCATCCAAGACACTAGGTTAACCCTGCGACAGGTCTGGCAAGATTACAGGCGCTAGTAATTTGGCAGAGCACACACCTCCGCAAGCTGTCGAGACTCAGTGTAGCACTATAACACCGCAAAGATGGGCTTATGGATTCCTTTTAAGAACAGATTTACCATTACGAGATGGTTGCTTAGAGCTGAATAGTTTACAAATGGCCATGCTGTTGGCACAAAATCAATCGAAATGTTTGTCTCTTAATATGGGTATATAGCAGGTGTCAAAGTCAATGAGGAGCAAACAAAGCTGTTTCAGTCTGTTGGGAGAATTGTGATGGTGCAAAAGTCATCTCAGTCTATTCAGTGTTACAATATAAGTCAATACAAGTACTGCACTGAAAGTGTGTAAGAGAAATTTGGGCACAAAGTGGCCAAAGGAGAACCGTGAGAAACTTGAAATGCTAATCAGAGAGGAGCATTAGTGTCTCAGTGCTGCTGCTGGATGTAGCTGGCATGGGCAGGAACGGAGAGCTGCTGCGTCTCCACTCAGTAGACCATGAGCCCTTGCGTGGGGGAATGTAGCTATATTCAGACACTCTGTCAGGGTGTGTGCACTCCGAGTGTGGGATTTCGGCTTGTTAACACCATAGTGAGTGCAGCTCACATCTATGGTGCTCTGTGTCAACGTTTTAGAGTTAACAGAGTAACTAAACGCAAAAAAAGGTTTCACTGAAATTGCTGCTTTTGAAATGCAATTTTCCCTCTGCTTCAAAACAGAGGGGTTATCCTCTTTTTGTATTTATTGTGTTCAATGTCTAATATACACATGTCATAGTTAAAAATGTCTTAGGGGGAAATGATGGTGGTATTCACAAATAAGAATCTGGTTATTCATTCTAAGAAGTTGCCAGTAGGTGTGCAGCAGCAGCAGCTAGCCTGCCTTTTTGTGTACGCTTTGACATCCATCACACAAACGGCTGAGCATGCCAACACCAAATCCCTGTGACAGCACGCGGGAAGGCAAGCAGGAAGCACCGAAGCCTTCCAGCCCAAGGGCGCTCAGGCTGCCATGCTCTCTTAGCCCTTGAGTGACAGCTGGGGCTGGGGCCACTGCACCGTTGGAGAGCTCTGCTCTGTGCGCCTTTTACATGTCTGTTTGTCACAGAGGCCACATGAGGCAAGCGAAGGGGAGAGGAAGAGAGGAAGGGAATAGGGATGGAGTGACAGAGAGGGGGGGGTGAAAGTGGGGAAGAGAGGATGATGGTGAGAGGCTGTAAAAAGAGTCACATGTGGCCTCAGCATATAGATGAGAGAGATACTGTAAAGAAACTGTGGGGCGAGCTGAATGAGGAGAGGGCCCTTAAAGAGAGATGGAGGCTCAGTGGATGGACTGGCTTAAAACAGTATAAAGAGACATGGACAGATGGGGTAGTTTTCGGTAGGTAAGGCGGAGAACCACATTGCCAGGTCAGATGCAGCTGCAGGCCCCAGATGTGACGGAACTTAAAGGGGGTTTCACTGATGCTGCTGCCAACTGACCTCTGAACCCCCCAGTTATCACCAGACATCAGCTGATCCCCTCAGCCATTCCGCTGTTCACAGGTCAGACTGCCTATGACTCAGTGCTGACACTACATGGAGACTGCCATCAGCTAGAATGTCAATGATCCATCTGAATGACATGGTTGAAAAGCCACTTTGTATATCTGCAATAGCCCTTACATCTGAAAACTACCCTTGTTAGATATGCTATTGCAAAGTAAATAATGTGCTGTCTAATATGTTATTCTGCAACTTATGGTTAATCAAATGTGGAAGACAAACATTGTAAGTAAATACCTTGGTCTGTTTGATAAGACAAATGCCTCCTGTCGACACTGCCACCCTGAGAACACATTTAATAGGTACCTCCACACACACACACAAACACACACAGAAATATGAGGTTGTGACTTGTTAATGTAAATCCCGATATGTTAACTTGCAGGTGGGCTTAGGAGAAGAGGCACAGGGGAGGTAGGCGGATATGCTATGAGAAAGTCATAGGACCTCAGCTGAGAACGAGCAGCGCTGCAAATGCACTGCAGGCACTTAGCCTGCCATAGAGCGGAGCAGAAAAGGGTTCACCACTGCGGAGCTGCTACAGGCAGAACCTGTTGGGAGGTCGGTGCAAAGCGGAACATGTATAACACAAAAATCCAGATTGTGCCAGTTGTACGTGTTTTGTATGAGCAAGCGATAGCTAACACAGCGATTAAAAGAGAATTGAGGAGCCTCGCCAGTGCTTGTGATCAATGTGGTTTGAAGGAATATTGAGAAATGAAAATAAACATAATTAATTTCAACTATATTTGCAGACAGCGAAATGTATTTATAAATTCTGTCTCTCTACACAAATTGTAGTTTGGGGCTAAGTCATTGATTCTGAGCAGACAAGATGAATAGCTTGCTATTTAAATGCACATGGCAAGTCTCGTTGGAACGTTACGGGCCCTGCTGACTGAAAGAAGATAGCCTCTTTCTGCACCTTCACTGGCCCCCTGTCCCCTTGATGAACACCGTCTCTCGCCTATCTCAAAGCTAGCTTGCTTAGCATATGCTTCGGTTTGAGTCATTAACTTCTCCATCTGTTCAGGGGCAAGGCAAAGGACGAGCCCATATTGCTGGAGTATGGAATAAATCAATATACCACATCACAAGCTGCATATCTGACCTCTGGGAACTGTGGCCTGGTTAAAAGACGTTTCAGTGATTTATTGTTGACACTATGTACTGTACTGTACTAGTTCTTTGGGAACAGGGTATATTTTTAAACCTTTCATTGTGGTTACCTTTGCCATGTCAAAAGTGGGATAAGCAGACACATTGATTAAAAGGAAAAGAAAGGTCAATTAGCATGAGTAGAAAACAAGCTTGTGGGATATAATGGCATACACCTTTGCCCCAGGTCACTAATGGACTTCAACACCCTTAGGAGACAATTCAGTCGTGTTATCATATCGGGGTCGAAGTGTATTAGTCATTTGTATACACACACATCTGCCAATATGTACTACCAAATCAACCCAAATTACAGTTTCTGTCATTTATACATTTCTGAAAAGAATGCTGTGTATGAATCAGGAAGTACCTTGAGCACTAAAATGCTGAAAGTAAGGCTCATTGCCCCTGAATTTAAAACTCTCGTCCATCATCAGACCCCCCAACACGGCCAGGGCCCGACCTGATGCAAGATCAAACAGCGACAGCAGCAGCTGTTGTTATTCTGCGCCATCATCATCACCCGGCAGAGCCAAGAGTAGCTTTAACACCTCGTCAGGAGCAGTGGCTTCTGACAAGCACGCCGTGCTAACAGTGACTTCCCACCACACACTTTTAGTCAAAGATGGTTCCAGCGAAGCCAAATATAACAAAGAATTGAATTGATGACACATTGCTTGTCCTCATTCTTTTCACTGCGAACATTGATTTGCGGTAAATACAGTAGATAAGTCAGTCTGATGTTCATGCAGAGACCTTTCATACGTGCGAACACATAGTATTGTAGGCACTGGCTCTACAAAAGGCATTTCTATTCTTTATTTCAGGGGCACTAAACAGGGAACCAGACTGCTGAACCTGGTCTCCTCCGCTTTGATCTGAGCCATGTGTGCTGACGAATCGAAAGTGCTGCACATATTAGCTCAGGTTTCAGACTGCCGGAGCGAGGCGCTAGGTCCCCAGTGTGGGATTTGTATTTACAATATCCAACAGGCCCTTGCCAACCTCCCACCGCTACTTGTACTCCTCGTGAAAAGCCATGTGTGTGTGTGTGTGTCTGCATGTGTGTAATGTGTGTCTGTGTATGTGATCGACAAAGAAGGATACCGAGCATTGCATATGTGCATGGGTGCACTTGTTTACATGTGTGTCAGGGTGGATAGGAGAAGAGAGAATAGCAGAGGGAGTGAGTGTATACTATATGTGCTGCATGTGTATGCTTGTGTGAGTGTGGAGTTTAGCCCAGCTGCGCATAGATAGATACATTGATAGATTTGTACTTTTATAATCTTGTAGTGGGTACTGTAGTACCCACTACAAGTACTGGATCTTCTGTAAATTAGTGTGATACACAGCAGCAACTGCACCAGACATCGTTCCTATCCCACACTTCTCATCCTCACAATCCAACACTCCTCAGTTTTGTTATGCTTATTTAAAAAAGAAGGTGGAGTTATTGGTAGGTCTCATTGCTTACCACAAAGTAGGTGTCTAAAAAAAACCTGATGTTGCCTTGGTGGTTTAAACAAACAATGAAACATGACATTGGAGCATTGGAAAGAACTTCAGACTTGTTTATCTCTCTCTTTCCAAAGCCAACAGAGACACGCTGAGAGGATCGGAGATTTCTCGATGGCAGCGAGCGAGAGGAGGACGAGGGATCAGAGGTAGCTCAGGTAGCGCAGTAGTTGACACCCCTCTGTCTAACATGTGTCCCGACTGACACCCAACACCCACCCTCAGCCCCGAGTGGGAAGTCTTTCGACTCCTCTGCTCCTCGCGATCAAGCTCTCGGGAAATGTGAGATTTCCTCGAGTTTGCGGGCCTGACGGCTTGAGCGCTGTCCTCTCTCAGTGATAATGGAGGAAAAATAAAAACACACAGTTCCAAGAGAAGTGTTGTGGCTAAACAAGGATCTGTGCT